>JALRLY010000275.1:164781-204956 GCA_023647555.1 Pancytospora philotis
CGCAGTCCAGTAGCACATGCTCCGGGCTCTCTTCGACTATTTGACCGCAGCCTAAACAGCGTCCAAGCTCGCCCCCCTGTATCCTGTTCATACGGACTAGATCATTGTATGTGAGCATAGTCCCAAGGGTTCTATGATAAATTCACTATTTGTTAGTTTAAAATCTGTCACTGAGAAGATGCACTCTACATGCTCTGCGATTCGTGACTACACGCGTCAAATAGATGAAGAATTTGGAAGTTTGTGCTCCCCAAGCTGCCCCGCTGATGATGGCGTTATCAATGACATTATAAATCGAATCTACAACTGCACTGAGGAGACACGTAGACAGTTATGCATGTCCCCCGGCGGTTCTACTGACGATAGAGTCCTTGAAAAAAGTATAGATGAAATCGACAGCCATCTTGCGGATGCACGAAGCGTGTTTCGTGGGGCATTTGGCTGCTCTCAGGCACAGCAGTGCGATTTGGGTAGCATAGATGCCGAGGAGCCGAGTTCTAACCGGGCCGATGCCACAATCCAGTGCGCTGCTTCATCGAGCTCGGGAAATCCGGGGGTTATTGATGCATCCACGTCTTTGAAGCCTGCAGATACGCAGGCTTCTGTTGGTCCAGTTTCAAGCTTGCAGGGCTCTTATGACCGGGTGCTTTCCTTCGTATCTGAATGTTCTCGTGGGATGAGGCGGGAACTTAATCATGTCAGCGTGTATTGTATAATGCTTGAGGATTGCGTTGCAAAGACTCAGAAGATGCTTACCTTGTCCTATACTATGGAAACTGGATGCGATACGAGGCTGGAAAGATTACAAAAAAGCGCCAAGGAGCTCCAAAGAGAGTGCGGAATCATTTGCGGAGCTATTGATGAGTCGATCAGGAGCGCTGAAGCCTCTCGCGTACGCGCGCGGATCGAACAGGTGCATCTGCTCGAGCTGTAGCTGGGCGCGCTGGCTCTACAACTAAATTAAATGGTTGTTCTCTATCTTGCTCGATGCACTTGCTGCTTCGGTATCCTGCGTCATAGTTCGCTGGCTTCTGAGCGATACTAGCGCCGATGATAACTACAATGGGGAAGCTGATGTGGAATCAGGCGCAAAATTTTGCCCCATGTTTTTTCAGCTGGCTGCAGGATTCTGCACATTAAGCATGCTCGGCGTTCGGTGCGGCAACTCGGCAGGGAAAATCAAACAGGACGAAGGACTCAGCAAGCGTCTGGAGATGCAAAATTTGATAAGACCACTTTTCGATGCTCTAGAACCCATAATCAAGAGTGTGCGCCGCGCATGCTTTGAGGTCTATTCACACGAGCGACTATTAAATGAAAAAATTGAGGGTCTGCAAGCTCTGAGCTGCCCCACCTGCTTGCTTTGCCCAAGCCGCGCAGTTTGCCCGCTTTCCCCGGAGTGCCCTGTTGATTTCGAAGCTGCTACTATAGTTATAGATCAAATCTGGGTGTGCGCTGAGGAGGCGTACGCCCTATCAAGTGTTTACCCTGACCTCTTTACTGACCGCGAACCCATTGAAGAGCGTATAGACGATGTCGACAACTGTCTTGTGGAGGTGCGCGACGTGTTAAGTAAGGTGCTGGGGCGTTCACAAATACAAGGTGGTGATTCAGGTAGCAGGGGCGTTGAAGTATCGAATTCTAATCAGGTATTTCCCCCAATTCAATACACTGCTTCATCGAGCTCGAGAAATCTGGGGTCTCGCGGTGTTGCTTCTTTCTCGAGGACTGCAGGTACGCAGGTTTCTACTGCTTCAGCACCAGACTTGCAGGATTCTTTTGGCCGGGCGCTTGACTTCGTAACTGAGTGCTCCCATATGATAAGGACTGAGATCGATCGTATCAGAGAGCGTTATAAGCTACTTGTTGATCACATTATAAAGATTCAGGAACTGATTATTTCGTCACATGGAGAATCCGAAGACAGTGTGTGGCTGAAGACGTTACGAGGCAGCGCCAGTGAGCTCCAGGGAGAATACGGTCCTGTATATGGGGCCCTTGATGAGTCGCTCAGGGGTGTTGATGGCTTGCTCGCACGCTTGCGGATCGAATGGGACGCATTTGATCAAGCATTGCTTGCTCACTTTGGTTCTACAAGCAAAATAAAATAAGTTATGAAGAACATAATTAGACATAGGGGTAATTTATTGAGATAATAAATGTTAAGGTATATCAAGTTATTCTCTATTGCGCTTAATGCATCTATTGTATTAGTATCTCGCCCTGCAGTCCAGCAGTTGCTCGCGCTGCAATATCAATGACGCAACTGAAATGGAGGAGTTGATGTGAAGTCAGGTGCAAAATTTTGCCCCATGTTTTCGCAGCTGGTGGCGGGTGTTTGCGTAGTAACCATGCTTGGTGTTCGGTGTGGCAGCCCGGCGGTGGGTATCGTACGGGGTGGGGAACACTATGGGCGTCAGAAGATGCAAAATATGGTGAAACCACTGTTTGATGGCTTGGAATCTATAATTGGGGATATGCGCTGTCTATGCTTGGAGATGTGCTCTCACAAGCAGGAGGTTAATAAAAATATCGATAGCCTGCTGTCTCTACGCCAACCTATTGATGAAGAAAAGATTAATGGCATCGTGAATCAAATATATAATTGTGCTGCGAAGGCTCACCTCTATTTGAGCTTCTACCCGACCCGCCTCTTAAACAGTAGAGACCTTAGAGTGGCTTTAGATAAACTTGACACCTGTCTTGTGGAGGCTCGCGATGAATTCAGCAGAGCATTCGGGTCTTCTCCAGCGCAGGACCACGCTTTATTTAGCATGGCTATGGACGGGTCAAGTTCTAACCCTGCCTGTGCCCCAATCCAGTACACGGCCCCATCCAGCCTGACTGATCTAGATATTTACATTGATTTCTCTTCCTTGTCGCTTGCGGGTACGCAAAATTCTGCTGGGTCGGTCCAAAATTTACAGGCTCCAGCCGGTTCAGTCCGCAGCCTGCAGGATTTGTTCGGCCGGGCATTCGCGTTCATATCGGAATGCTCTCGTAAGATGAGGGCGGAGCTCGCGCTCATCAAAAGGCAATATAAACCATTAGAGGATTACATTTCAGAGATTCAGACGCTATTCAACTCATCCTACGTAGGGTTTACAGGTGAAACTAGGCTGGGAGAGTTACAAAACAGCATCTTGGCGCTCCAGAATAAATGCGGCAGCATTTATAGAGCCATCGATGAGTCGCTTGAGGGGATTGCCGACTCTTTTGTAAACATGCAGATAGAGCGCAATACATTTAACCGAGCATTGGATCATCACTTCAGTTATTTATGCTAAGTTAAATAGGTTATTCTCTTTGCTCCTCTCGCTATATTCGCCGCTTTGCAATCGCTATAGGTTGCAGCGCTCGCGCAGGATCCGTGAGCGCGCTGTGCAGCGATAGCTAGCAAGTGAGGCGTTGGGATACAGGCTAGTATTTGCACCAAGAGCGACGATTCGCTAACATACGAAGCCCGGCTGTTTTTCGTACTTTACGAGTGGCGGAACCAGAAGCCCTCTGCATCCGTTCTATGCTTACGGTGTTGGCGCAGTTCAGCTATACTCGGTCTATCCACTGTGCCCAGCATCGCAGTCCAGTAAAATAAAAGCAGCAATATTGATGACGTGCTTAAATTAGAGAAATCGATGTGAAATCGGATGCAATGCTATACCCTATGCTTCCTCAGCTAGTGACGGGTATCAGCACATTAACCATGCTCGGCGTTCGGTGCAGCAATGCGGCCGAGAGCGCTGAACAAGTCGAGGAGCTTGACAGGCGCCAGGCGATGCAAAAGTTAGCTGCTCTGATGAGACTGCTATTTCTCAGTTTAAAATACATGATCGAGGCGATGCATTACACATGCACCGAGATTAAGCTCTACAAGCTCCAAGTAGACAATAAAATTGAGAGCCTGCTTTCCCCGAACTGTCCTGCTGACGATGGTGCTCTCACAGACATTGTGAACCAGATTAGCATTTGCATTGCGAAGGCATACATCCGACTGAGATCTTCCACAGACAGCCCTACTGGCGAAGGAACCCTTGAAATACGCTTGGACGAAATTGAAGGCCATCTCGCGGAGGCGCGCGCCGCGTTTAGTAGTGTATTCGGGCGTTCACAAATGCAGGACAGCGATTCAAGTAGCATGGGTGTTGGAGAGCCGTGTTCCGACCACGCTTCTGTTTCAGCTCAATGCGCTACTCCATCGAGATCAGGAAATCCGGATATTAGCGCTACTTTTACTTCCTTGAAAATTGGGGATGATCAAGATTATGTCGGTTCATCCCCGGACTTGCAGAATTCTTTCGTGCAGGCATTCGCTTTCATGCTCGAATATTCCCGTAAGATGAGGACGGAGCTTGGTTTCATTAAGGCGCATCTTGAGCTGTTTTTGAATCGCATTTCGCGGATTTACGCGCTATTCAATCCATCCCACGCAGGCTTCATGGGCGGAATCAAGTTGGAAGAGTTGCAGAAAAGCGTCGGGCTGCTCCATGGAAAGCACGGCCATGTCTATGAAGTTGGCGATGAGTCGCTTAAGAGCGTTGATGCCTCTTGTGCGCGCGTACAAAGGGAACTTGATGAATTTGAGCGAGCACGCACCCATCACTTTAGCTGAGCATGCCCGAATAAAACTGTTACACTTTTAGTTTCTCATTTTCATCGATGTCGCACACTGCATTGTCGCCAGTGCAGACTGAGCAATTCTTGACGATGCGATAAGGCCGCGCGCATTGTATTCAGCATGTGCTGGGAGTGCATGGGGTGCTTCAAGGCGAAACTACATGCGCTGTCAGAGAAACGCATGGGTGGTGATAATAGCCCGCTCATACGAGATTCATGTGCATATTCTACTCCTGCTTTTAGCCAAACTTGAGCTCCCATGCAATGAAGCAGCCACGGCCCAATGCTTGTTGCATGGCCTGTTTGATGTTTGGGAATGGATAGCTCCCAGAAACCACGATCTCGTATATCTTGCGGAGCTACCAGCGCACAGCGCCCGCCGTTAGCGGGCTCGGGCAATCCATCTCCTGATTGGATCTTGGGCAAATTCTCCTTTTTTCAATGATAGTAATGCCGGGAGCCAGCCTGTAGAGCAGTGCGGAAGCTGGAAGTCGGTCTCGGCGCCAGGATTCACCGTATACAGTCTACAACAATATGCGCCGCATATTTTTGGGTACTGGGCGGCTCTGCTGAATGGCTATCGCCGGTGCATTGATTTATTGCCATGCCCTTTTAATGCAATTCCGGTGCATTAATTGGCTGCTTCGCCCCTTTTAATGTTATAAGACAGCGAAAATTTTGCCCCATGCTGTGCCATTTTCTTTTGAAAATGTGGAGCGTAGCCGTGCTCGGCGTTCAGTGTGGCCCTATGCCGGATATTGCAAGACTAGACCTAGACGACGGTGAAATCAGACAATGCCTCAGAGAAAGAGAGTGCGCTCTTATCGAAAGTCTGTTCGTCAAGATATCAGCTTTTATCCGTCCTATGCAGAAGAAATGCCATGATTTTAATAACTTCAAGCATGCCATCGATAGCGAACTTAAATACCTTTCCTTTGTGAACTGCATCGCTGAGGAAGAAACTAGTAGAGCCTTTTTCGATAAAATCAAGCGCAGTTTATACGAGAGATATACGGAGTTTGCTTTGGAAAGAGAAAATATGGGCAAACAGTTACGTATAAACTGCGATATTAAGGAGGCTTTAGAAAAATTGAGCCGTAGTCGCTCTTATGATAAGCAGCAGGGCAATGCTCCGCTTAGCTTGATCGATCCGAACGATATTTTTGCATTATTGGAAGATATTATAGAACGTGCGTCTGGCTTCGACTTTCCCGCTAGCGGTTCACAGAGCCCAATTGCACAGATGATTGTCTTCTTATCCGCCAGTTTTGCTCGGATAGATAATTTTTATGGTTTATTCTCATCTTCGTATATTCCTGCGTTTGACCGGTGCCTTACTGACTATAGGAGCTTAATATACCATCACTTGATGCACAATCTGCAGTTTGCCGACAAGGAACAGTTGAAATCGGTTGCGCAAAGGGCCTTAGATATAAAAGCAAAGCATGATAAGTTATGTGAAAATTCTGAACAGTTGCTCTATAGTTTCAATGAGCTTGAAAAGAAGTTGGATAGTGTACGAGACCAGTTTGCACGCAAGCTGAATGCTCAGAATTAAGTAATGCGCACTAATAAAATTGATTACTCCCATATCTACCCTTCATTTAGCAGTGCTTTCGCGTTGCTATACAATATCTATCTTTAACAAAGAAATCCTATGCAAGTGCTTTTGAAACGGAGAAGGCGCACGAGTACGGCTTGTCAGCTGGCGAGATGGGGATGACGTACGAGTGTGGATGGAAATAGTGCTGTAAGACATGACTTGGGACAGCGTGGTGACTAAGTGGCACGGAAATACGTAAGCGAGCTCGGCCTACGCTCAAACGTGGAGGCCCAGATCCAGTTTAGAGCGCTGTGGGAAACACCAGAGTCAGCGTCATTTGAGGCGCAGCGCGGGATTCTCGGGTGGGGGATGACGCACGGCCTGAGCTGGCGGTGGAGGAGCTGCTGCGCGGATGCGCACAGAGGACGCATGAACAAGAGCGAATGCTTACAATGATCGTAACAGTATACGCTTTAGTAAATTTATTTGATTGGAAGTCAGAATCCTGCACTCAGATTCGTCGTATACAGTCTGCAGCTACATGCACGGCATGTTTCTGGGCACTGGGCAGCTCCGCTGATAACGGCTGTCGCCGGTGCATTAATTTGTTGCTTTCCCACTCCTAATGCAATTGCCAGTGCATCGATTGGCTGCTTTGCCCCTTCTAGTATTATAGGACTGGGAGAATTTTGCCCCATGCAGTGCCAGTTATTTTTGAGAATGTGGAGCGTAGCTGTGCTTGGTGTGCAGTGCGGCCCCATGCCGGGGAACGCAAGACTGGACGACGGTGAAATTAGAGTGCGCTTCAAAGAAAGAGAGTGCGCTCTTATCGAAAATCTGTTCATTAATCTATCAGCTCTTATCCGTCCTATGGAGAGGAGATGCCGTGATTTTTATAAGTTCAAGCATTTCATCGACAGCGAACTCGAAAACCTTTCCTACGTGAACTGCTCCGCCCAGGATGAAACCAGTGAGGCTTTCTTCGATAAAATCAAGAGCCGTGCACTGAACGGATTGGGGACGTTTTATCCTGAAGATGAACCACATAGCAAATGGTATGGTTTATACCGCGCTATTAAGAAGACTTTTGAGGACTTGAGCTGCAGTCAATCCTATAATAAACACCAGGGCAACGCTCCGCTTAGCTTGATCGATCCGAGCGATATTTTTGCGTTATTAGAAGAGGCTGTATCACGTGCGTCTGTCATCAGCTTCTCTACTGGCAATTTGCAGAGCCTAATTGCACAGGTGACTGTTTTCTTATCTGTTAGTTTTGCTCAGATAAGCCAGATTGATGATTCATTCATAACTTTATACAGTACTAAGATTAACCGGTGCTTTAATGACTATAGTGAGTTCGTATACACCCATCTGGTAATTAATCGGGTGTTTGCCGACAAAGATCGATTGAAATCGGCTGCGCAAATGGCCCTCGATAAAAACGCACAGTATAGTAAGCTGTGTGAAGCCTCTAAAAAGCTGCTGGATGGTTTCAAACAGCTTGCGGGGGAGTTGGACAGAGTACGAGACAAGTTTGCACGCAAGCTGAACGCTTTAGAATTAAGTAATGCGCACTAATTAAATTGATTAACTCCTATATCTTCCCTTTAATCGGCGGTGCTTTCGCATCGCCATGCCACAGCTATCTTTAACAGAGAAATCCTATGCAATAGCTCTTAGCAACAATGCTGCGCGTGGGCACCACTTTCAGTCTCTGCCGAGGCTGAGAGGCATGCCCGCCGGCGCGGAGTGAATGACTGAGGTATAACTGAATATTTATTAATACTTACCTGGACGCCCTCGCCTCTCTATCGCACTCCCTGAGGGACAGCTCGTCGCCGATCCTGACCGGGCCCATCACGGCCCTCACGATGGAGCGGTTGTTGTGTCTCAGCTGCACGCGGCAGATGGTGATGTCACCACCGGCGCCGCTGCGGTTGTAAAGACCGACGACCTTGGCGATGTAGGCCTCGTCATCCTGCGCGTTCGCGGCCTGTGTGTTCCCCTGCTCAGCAGCTTTAGCCATTGTGGGGTAAATTTTTCACTTCTAAAAATTTACGCGCAGCACGCAGCGGAGACACCGGCGATTATTGCTCGTGCGGAGGAAGCAGGTAGGATTGACGCAGCATTGCTGCTCCCGTAGTATGCAATCCTTCGATAAACAAGCTTTAGCTTAAGAAGCTGGCCAGCGTTGATGCATACCGCATTTATACCGCATTGGACGGGCAGCTTCGATGCAGCCGCCCGTCCAATGTATTTTAAGCACCAGCACTCTTTCCGTAGATAATGCGCCCATTTCCCGACCCCATGCCGCACAGGGACAGCAACAGCAGCAGCGAGGACGAAGAGGAGAAGTTCGTGGGCAAGATCCGCTCGCTCAAGCAGATCGCCGTGGATCTGACCAGCACGGTCAAGGCGCAGACCAGGAGCATCAGGGAGCTGGAGCCCGGGATCTCGCGGACGCTGCACAATCTGCGGAGCCACATCGAGCGCCTGCAGCGCACCGACCCGCGCTCTTTCCGCATCTGGGCCTTCTACCTGCTGACGTCTTTATTCTTCCTCTGTGTGCTCTTCATACTCTTTTTCCTGTTTTAGCTTTGCTGCCTGGCGCCTCAGAGGCTGTTTGGGGGACGAGGCGAGGGTCAATAAACTGCTGTTCATTACTTTGTTGTATTTTAGCGCGAGTTATCATTGGATATGTCGTTGAGCACTGGATATATCGTTGAGCATTGGATATATCGTTGAGCAAATAAAACACGGTGCAAGATCTGCGCTATGTTCTGTACAGCTGCATCCAGCACCGTGTCTTATTGCTCAACTGCCTTTCGCCCGCTACACTAATTTTGCAAAAATTTGCAGACCATGGATATCGCGGACTTGCTGGTGGAGGAAATAACCGCTGCCCAGAAGAGCACGGGCGAGCGGGAGGCGTACGAGCAGCTGCGCCCGGCCATAAACGCGAAGGCGGCCATAAAGAAGACGCAGTTCAACGAGCTGGTCGAGCTGCTGGAGAGGGACACCGTCGCGGTGCTCTCGGCGCCGAACCCGACGCACAAGGAGACCGACATCATCAGCAAGGCCATACGGCGGGCCAAGCTCGCGGACCAGAGCGGCCTGTTCGCGTATCTGCGCAGCGAGGACTCGAAGCGCTCGCCCGTGCTGATCCACGCCGTGGTCGCGAAGGGCGGGCGGCTGGACACCGACCAGATCGTCGAGTATCTGCACGACATCGTTGCGAACAAGAAGATCTTCCTGTGCCATCTGAAGATCCTCCTGGCGGTCTCGCGCTTCTACCCCGCGGCCATCACCCCGACTGTCATCAACTTCTGCAAGCAGTCCACGCACGACATCTCCAAGGAGCTGCTGCGCAGGCACAAGGTGCAGGCGGAGTGAGCCCTGCTGTTGCAATGCGCGCGGCTCTGCGCTTGGCTTAAATAAATTAGTGGTTCCGACGGCCCTTTTCCTGCCGCCTGCGTGGCGCCTGTGGCGGACGTGTTTCATTCCTGCTATTTAAACACCAGTAAACAAAACACAATGGAGAAGGAGAGCGACACGCACGACAACGACAATCTGGTCTCCGAGGTGTCCGAGCTGTTCCCGAACGGGGCACCGGAGCCGCCCGAGGACGAGTTCTCCGCCAACGAGGACTCCAAGAACAGCGAGAATTTTCGCAAGCAGATAGAATAAATTGTCTAGAATAACTCAGTGTTTGGGCTGGGCCGCGAAGGGCATTTTGCTTTTAAATCAACTGCTCTTGCTGCATTTTGAATTTTGAAGGGGAAGTGAGAGAAGTAAACACCGGGCGCTGGCTGTTGTAAAAATTGCTGTCGGAACATCGCGGCTATGCTATAGCGTCGAATGAACGGCAAGATGAGACCATTGGTCCTGCCTCATTCCAGTATGGGAATGCAAAACACTGGCTGATGCGCGCACGGGCATGTAGCAGCACTGACAAGAGCTCGCACTACAATGTACACGGTGTAGCGCGCCACCAACCAACAGAGCGGTTCCGTTCGTACCATAGCAGCCGCTCTAATACAAAATTTTAGCACGAATATGGTTAATAGCACAAACAAAGCCGGAGGCTCAGACGGACCGCAAGTGACTATTCCATCAAACATTAAACAGCGTCAATCAGCATTATTCTTGAATTGCTTAATTAGCGCACGATGTATTGCGTATTAAAAAATATAAGCGGGGCGCGCCGCCAGCCCCATGGCGCAGCTCAGATTCGTGACCGGCCCGGTGGCCTGCGGCAAGACGCTAGAGCTCATCCTCAGCGCGTTCCAGCTGCAGTCCACGGCGGGGAAGCAGGGCGTGCGGGTGATGAAGCCGCTCATCGACACGCGCTTCGCGCAGGAGATCGTGCGCTCGGCCGCGGGGATCCAGATCGCCGTGACCGATCTGGTGTCGCCCATCGACGATCTCATGGCGCTGGACTACGCGCGCGTGGTGAGCATCATCGTCGACGAGGCGCAGTTCTTCACGGTCAGGCAGATCGAGCAGCTGCGGCGCATAGCGACGGAAAGGGGCATCGACGTGACGTGCTTCGGGCTCCTCAAGGACTTCCGGTGCGCCATGTTCGAGACGTCGAAGCGGCTGCTGGAGCTGTGCGACGACGTGCGTGTGGTCAAGGCCTTCTGCATGCTGTGCAACGAGCACGGCGCGGGCCGCCCACGCGATGCTGCGCAGGAGCGGGGCTCCGTGCCCAACGCTGCCACCGTGAGCATGAAGATCCAGCGCGTGGACGACCGGATCGTGCCCGTCGTGGACGGCGCCTCGATACAGATAGGCGGGATAGAGACCTTCATTCCCGTGTGCTACAGCTGCTTCGACTCGGCCACGGGCAATCTGTGCGCTAAAAATGCTTAAGTGAGCGTATTCGGCTTCTAATAAATCCTCGTGCTATGAACGTTTCTGCGTGTCTGTGTATCAGCATTATTCTCAGCTTTGTAGCAGGTGTACCCGTATTTTGATGTTGAATGCAACAACACTGCTCTTATCGCCCTCCATCACCATATCGAGAATCCCAACAGTTCACATGGAAATTTAAAAGACGCCGCCGGGGCACCCCAATGGCCGAGTTCCGCTTCGACTTCCAGGACTACCTCGAGAACGCGCTGCAGCTCTCGGAGACCAAGCACATCTACTGTCAGGCGTACCAGAAGGACCAGTGCCGCGACCCGCGCTGCAAGCTCATCCACATCAAGTTGGCCACGGCCGTCGTTTGCAAGCACTGGCTGCGCGGGCTGTGCAAGAAGAACGAGCGCTGCGAGTTCCTGCACGAGTACAACCTCAAGAAGATGCCGGAGTGCTTCTTCTTCAACGTCTACGGCGTGTGCAACAACAACGAGTGCCTCTTCCTCCACGTCAAGCCGGAGTCTGTCGCGCGCGAGTGCATCTGGTACCGCCGCGGCTTCTGCAAGAACGGGCCGAACTGCAAGAACAAGCACATCCGCGCGAATCTCTGCTGGAACTACTACGCCGGCTTCTGCAAGAACGGCCCGGACTGCCCGCTGGGCCACCCGAAGTTCGAGCTGCGCTACAACGAGATCACCGATGCCGATGTCATCAAGAAGCCGCTGGCGGGCCGGTGAGCGCTGTCTTTAATAAATCGTGTTTGCTGCTTTTTTATGGTGTAGATGGCCCATGTGCTGTGCTGGCATGCCACGTTAAAAGGCAAAAATGCTCCGTCGGGGACTCGAACCCCGGACCTTCGCATTATTAGTGCGACGCGCTAACCAACTGAGCCAACAGAGCTGACAACTCAGCTTAATACCAACAGGTTGTATCAAAGTTGTGACTGTCGGTGCCGTGCGGCCATTTCCTCATGTTCGCCCGGGCCTTAATCGCTGGCGTCTTCAAACTCGCCCATGAACGCCGTGCTAGTTGATTGGCTGCTCGGTAAAGGGGCGCACTCCTTTTGCAGATAACTAAAACGGGCGGCAGGCGCGCAATGGCCTGGTACAGCGGCCTGCTCTCTACGAAGTGCAGGTCACAGGACGCGGAGACCGCGTACTACCCGTCGCGCGTCTACAGGCGGATCCTCTGCTCGCGGCAGCACTGCACGGAGGCGTGCAGCAAGCCCAACTACGACTCGTTCAAGTACTGGGCCGTGTTCCTCGCCGTGCAGCCGGTCAACCGGGAGATCCTGCTGATCAACCTGAGCACGCTGCCCGACTGTCTGCGCTTTGGGATGTACAGGCATCTTCTGGCGCGGCAGGGCGGCGCGGGCCAGCTGCCCGAAAACGAGCAATTCAACCGCTATTTCAGCAGCGCAGGTGCATCAGTGGCCAAAGACAAAGGTGAACAGGAGCAGGAGGATACAAGAAGAAATCAGGATCAGCCAGACGAACAGCGATCTGCAGACTACGAGCTCGCCGTTGCGCAATCTGATGATGACAGCGCCGTAGCGCGGGAGATTCTGCTGCTCATCGACTATTTTGCGTACGACAAGCCGGAGACTGTGTTCAGAATCTACAAGGCGCTTGAGCGCAGATACCAAGTAGGTAAAGATATGCTCAAAGTAATCATCATGCTGCTGAATATGAAGGGCTCGGACCCCGAGACTGTTCTCTGCATTTGCCTGCGGCTGATCCAGCACCACGGTCTGTTAGATGTGATTGCGGACGATCAGCAGACGGACACTGCGAGCAGTGAAGGCCGAGCCGCAGATGAGTCGACGAGTGATGTTTCAGATAAAGCGGATGTCGAAGAACAGCCACACCACACTCCCCAGACTGGCAGTGTAGATGGCAACCAATCAGCGCAATCAGCTGCGCAACCAATTGAAAGGGGCATCAGCAATGAGGACATCCAGGCGATCTATTCAATCATCTTCAGTGATAAAATAGACGTATTCGTGCAGATCACTGACCTGGTGGCCGCTCTGAACTGCTCGTACACGCAGGTCGTGGAGCAGGCAGCCAAGTTCTCGCAGTTCAGCCAGCCGAGCGAGATCCTGACTGTGCTCGCCTCGCGCCTTAATAACCAGTACTACAAGGACCTGTTTGATGCAGCAGCACCGCCCACGCCTGCGGCCCGCGAGGACACCGCCGAGACCTACTTTGATTTCCTGATAATCCAGAACGAGCTGATCAAGGCGCAGGAGAACATCAAAAAAGAGTTGGGCGAGCAGATTGCCGAACTAGAGAGGGAGAATAGGCGGCTGGTTGATGAGCAAAAAGAGATGAACAAGGCGCTTGCCGAGATGAAAGAAGGTGTCCATAAATCGGTGGAAGAGAAGAGAAGCGCGTAGCTATCATAAGTTTGTTAAATAAAGTGCTTTATTGTGTAATTTTACAAGATGTGATCTTATGTGCATTTGATGTTTGTGCGCTTAATTTTATATTGAACTAGGCCCAGCATTAGTGTAGAAAGCGCCCGTAAGATAGCCATTACTGCATCACCGCTTTATAAGCAGCCCACGCTACGAACCAAATCAAGCTTAAACGCACTGCATCCATCCGCGCAAAATTTATCGATCCCATGTTCGTGAAGGCGCTGCACCTAACCAACTTCAGGAGCTTCCGGACGGAGCAGACCATCGAGTTCGGGGAGAAGAACGTGATACTCGGCAAGAACGGCTCCGGGAAGTCGAACCTGCTGGCGGCGATCTGGGCGATATTTCTGCAGGAGGGCGATCTGCGGCCGCAGTACGGCGGCGACGAGGGCACGAGCCGGGTGTGCGTGGACATAGACAACCGCGAGAAGCGCTTCCCGCTGCCCGCGCAGTTTTCCCTGGCGGCCGAGTGGCGGCACGGCGCCGTGGTGTACTACTGCGACGGCCGCGCGATTTCCCGCGAGGAGCTGCGCGGGCTGATCGAGAATGCCGGGCTTGCTGGCGAGAGCATCGTGCGCCAGGGCATGGTGAATGCGCTTGCCGAGATGGGCGGCGAGGAGCGCTTCTGCTTTCTCGGGCGCGTTGCCGGGGCCGTGCAGTACGAGAGGAACCGCGAGGAGGCCGAGCGGTGCCTCAACGAGGAGGGCGAGGCCAAGATCGAGGAGATGCTCGAGCAGCTCGACCTGGCTGGCGAGCAGAACGATGCGGCGCGCAGAAGACGCAGCGAGTACCGCGAGCTGAGCGACAGGAAGGCGCGGGCCGAGTACGGGATGATGTGTGCTGAGCTGCGCGAGATGACCGAGGAGATCGAGCGGCTCGCGGCGGAGGACGGGCGCGCGGTGCAGTTTGCTGATGGGCCTGCGATGGAGAACGGGCGCAACGCCCTCGGTGACGACACGCTTGCCAACTACGAGCTGAGAGAGTGCCGCGACAGGGTCTGCCAGGTGCGGCGGGAGATCGACGGGCTCGAGAGCTACGTGGGCGAGGCTGGCGCTGCTTGCGAGCGTGTGTTCTGTGACAAGGAGAATCCGGTGGCAGCGAATGCGGCCAAGGGCAAAGATGCCGGAGCGCTGCTAGAGCTCGAGAGACAGCGCGAGAGCTGCGCAAAGCAAACCGAGGAGCTGAGGCGGCGGATGGAAGCCGCGCAGACAAAGGCTGATGGGCTTGCAAGCCGGGAGAAGGAGCTCTACACGTACCTCAAGGCTGTGAAGTATTTCGAGGCGATGGGGCGCGCAAAGGAGGACCAGGGCGAGCTTGCAAAGCGCCTGGAGGCCAAGCGCAGTGAGATCGAGGCTGTCCGCCGCGGTACCGAGTGCCGGCCCGCCGTGGTCGACCGCGCAGCGCTGATGGCCGAGAGGAAGAGCCTGTGGAACAAGGAGATGCGTTTGAAGGAGGAACTGAAGGAGCTGAAGGACGTGGAGAAGCGCCTGAACGGCAAGATGCTTTACATTGGAAAGCAGGCGGTGAACGTGTTTGAGCAGCTGAGGGGCCAGCCGGGCGTGCTCGGGAATGTCTTTTCTATCTTCAATGTTCCGAAGGACATCGAGGAGGTGTTCGATGCCGTGGCGCAGGCCAGCCTATTTTGGATCATCGTGGAGGACAGCGCAACGGCTGCGCGTCTGGCTGAGAGCGTCGACGGCCGTGCCACGTTCGGTGCGCTGGATGTTATTAACGAGAGGGCTAGAAAGCGCAAACAGAGCCAGCCGCTCGATGATCCCCGTTTGATCAAACTTTCTGACTCCATCAAGTGCGAGCCAAAGTTTCAGAGCCTGTTGGAGGCCGTCTGCAAGGATTTCTATTTATGCGCCGATTTGAAGCTGGCGCTGGAGCTGTCCGGGCAGTACGGGATCAACGCGGTCACCATGGATGGGGATGTGGTGCGCAAGAGCGGGCTCATCACCGGCGGCTACGAGAAGAGCCAGGATGTGGCGCACGAGCTGCGCGGCTGCAGTGCGCAGATCGCCCGGGCGGAGCGGGCGCTGGTGCGGATCGGGCGCTCCATCAAGGAGATCGATGCGCGGCTCAGCACCGAGCACGGCGAGGAGACCAGCAGCGAGCGCATCCTCGAGGATCTGATGGCCGTGGAGATGTATCTGCGGTGGAAGCTCGGGGACGGGCCCGCGGTCGGTGCCACTGAGCAGGCCAGGATGAACGCGACTGCGGAGTATAAGAGCGTTGCTGAGAAGCTTCCGCAGGCGAAGTACGACGCTGCCGTGAGCGGCGACACGCTTGCCAAGGCAGCTGCTAAGCAGCGCCGGATCGAAGCCGTGCTCGAGAAGGCTGCCCGGCTCGATGCGCTGCGCAGTGAGCTTGTGCAGCTGCGTGAGAAGGAGCAGCAGCTGATCGAAACAGCGTACGGCCGGCGCGTTGCCCAACCGGGGGACTGCAGTGCCGAGGCGCGGCAGCAGCGCCGCCACATGCTGATCGATCGGCGGAGCGTGCTGGCTAAGAGGGCGGGCATCACAGATTTCAGGAGCGTGGAGGCCCCGCGGAGCAAGGACGCGCTCATTGCTGAGCTGAAGCACATCAAGGAGGAGCTGAAGCAGTACCATGGCTTTGACCGGCTCGAGCTGTCCGAGCACGCCGAGGGCGAGCGCGGGGCGTTCCGCGCGCAGCTGCAGGCGGTCCGTGGCAACAAGGAGCGCATCCGCAGGCTGATCCAGGCCCTGGACAGCAAGAAGGAGCAGACGATCCAGCTGACCTTCTCCATGGTCGCCCAGAACTACTCGTACTATTTCAAGCGGATCACCGGCTATGCCTCTGAGCTCGTGCTGTCAGGCAGCGATGATGCGCAGCGGCGCAGCATTGAACTGGCTGTGAATGGCGCGGTGGTGAACAACGCGCTGCTGAGCGGCGGGCAGAAGACCGCCGTGGCGCTCTCGCTGATTCTGGCCGTGCAGAAGAACGACCCGTCGCCTTTCTACCTGTTCGATGAGGTCGATGCGAATCTGGATGCCGCCCACCGAGCGCGCGTTTATGAGATCATCGGTGAGGAAACGGCCCAGTACTTCATCACCAGCTTTAAGGAAGAGAGTATACGGTGCGGGGACCGCTTCTACGGGATCGCCACTTCTGAGAAAGAGAGCTTTGTGGGCGAAATTGACCGCACTCTCGCGCTGGAGACGGTGCGCTTCTGAATTGATGCATTGCGATCAGAAGCGCGGCGGGGATCTATTGTCCTATGAAAGCTGATGGATATTAAATTTAATAGCGTAGCATGTGAACCTGTTTTATCATTGTATGGATGTGGCATGGGTGTAGGATGCAGCACTTGATAGATTATTGACATGGTTGATAGCCGCGCAATATTCATTTATTAAGCTAGAATGGCACAGCGTAAATTAGGCTGTATTACCTCAGTAATTTATAAAATGAATTAATTTACTCGAGACAACCATATAAAGAGCGTAAAGACAAGCCCATCTATGCAGCCTCGGCCATTGCTTGCTCTTTTTATACTTCTGGACAGCACTCGTGCAATGCCATTGCTGGACCGCATCAGAGGGCTCTTCTGTGATGCGACTAGCGCAGGCCGGTTCAGAAAGAATCGCTATACACTATTGGATGAGGATGGAGGCCCTAGTAGTAAACAACCAGCCAACACTACGGATGATATCGATGATGCGCCGACAGTTCTCCGGTGTACTTTCAGACACCGCGCCTATACAAGCGCCGAAAAGGTCCAGCCTACGAAACGATTTGGCCGTGTGGAAGTGAGGTGTCGCACAGCTGGCTTGGACGAGCGGCCAGTGAGCAAAAATCCGCGTGGCGCTGAAGAGAACAACGATCAACAAGCCGCTGCCATTTCGAGAGCTCCAAGTAGAAGAGAGTCACTCAGAGCCGCAGAAGAGCCGGCTATAAAGTCGTCGAAAGAGCAGACTGCTGTTATAGAAAATATAGCAGACCCGTTCGAAGGTTCAAATAGGCTGACGTGTGATTGCTCAAAATATCGATGTCTATCAAGTACAGAAGCTGTGAAGGTGGAGAAAATTGCGGATGATCATTATTTTGAATAAACATCCTGTTCAGTCCTTATTTCTAGGCTCTATCATGTGTTTTAATATCTCAGCTCCTTGATTTAGCGATAGCACTAACAGTACGTGACATGGAATGCTGCATGCTGAGCTGTATTTCACTTTAAATGTTCATACAGAGTTGCTGTGCCTTTTGCACTCACTTGGCGAGTAATTAGAAGACCAGCTTAGCGTCATACGTACACTAAGAATCTACAAACGTTGTGAAAATGCCGGCTGCAAGACCAGAGCGCGCACCACCCAGCGTCGAAAATTTTAGAACTTTTTTATGATCGGTTACATCAGAGTCTGATGCTTTTCATCATAGAACTGATGACTGGAAGATAGAGAACTTGGAGGAAATCTAGCGTGTAATTGCGGCACGGGTCCCGTGCACGCGAAGCTTAGCACAGGGGCGTACGCACTTAGTAGCGTTCAAAATTAGGTGGAACGCTCTGCTCTGCATAATGCAGCTCCATTTGGGGCTAGACAGGCAAGCTGTTAAAGAAATAAAACTTTATTTATCCTTGGCACTCTCCGCTTTGCTGCTCTTTTCGTCCTCACTCATCTTGCTGCTGCTCTTCACAGCGCTGGCTGTCGAGCGCGCAGCAGCCCGCGCGGCCTGCTCGATGCGGTTGCCCATCTCGAGGTACTCGGCGGGGATCTTCGAGAAGACGGAGCTGTAGACCTGCTCCGCATTGTCGGGGCTGGCGGCGGCCCACATCACGAGTGCGAGCTTGCCGATGTTGAAGAGCGGAATGCACCTACCCAGGCCGATGGACTCGGCGATGAAGAGGAGCACGAAGAGCGAGAGCACGATGACGTGCTTGCGCATGTCGGCCGGGCGCGGCGCCATCGAGCGCAGGCTGCTCATCACCTCGCGCAGCGTCAGGACCGCGAGCATGGCGTTCGAGATCGCGGGGCCCATCGGCGTCTTCTGTATGACGATGAAGGCGAGGGCCGCCAGTGCTGCTGCGATGTACAGCGGCGCGATGTGCGTCTGCTGCGACAGGTACTGGATGTAGGGGACCGAGTTGATTTGTGCCGCTAATTTTTCCATATGGGGGCTGGCGCACAGAAATTTATTCGGCGATCAGCGGCGGCGATTGTTGATGGCGTTTCAGTGCAGCAAGCAGCGAATGCAAATGTGTGCATGCTGCCAAGGTAGAGGAATGAAATGGAGATGATCTTTCATCCGAGAATACCTATCTGATGAGGTATTATTCACAGCAGCCACCGAGTAAGTTCGATAGAGCGCTAGGAACAGCGCATATGGCTTCAGCAAAGCACATCTGCGAGCATGCTCAAACTTACAAGGCTTTTATAGAATAGCTGCAATAGCTAGCACAGATATTAGCATTACTTAATTTATGCAGCACCTACAATAGATTGAAGCTGTAGGATAATAGTGGTCTATACTGCGCAAAATTTGTGCTGAGCCTGAGACGCGTAAAATGAAAATTTTTAGCTTTTCATATCTCGCGTTTCTCGCTGTTTATGATGCACAAATAGGCATGGTCATAGTGGCTAAGCTGAATGGTACAATCCATTAGCTGAGTTTATATTGCATTGGACGGCGCACGTGTCAGAATCCTGTGAGTCAGAATACGTGCCAATTTTTAGCCCCTATGCTTCCAGAAAGGATAATGGAGGTATTCGCCGTCACTACGCTGCCTCTGCTGGGGCTGGCGGCGCTGTCGAGACCCAACGACGGCTACGTGCGCAACTTCATCTGCTCGGCGGGTCTGCAATATGCAGCCCTGAGCTGGCCCCGCGCTGTTCCCTGGCTGTGTGCGTTGCTCCTGCCCCTCTGCGTGCAGCGGTGCAGGACCAGCGGCCCAAAGGCTGTGCCCGCCACCAACCTCGGGCTGCACCTGAACCGGGCGCTCATCATGCTGCCGGTGGTGATCTGCATTTTCATGTGCGACTTCGCGCTCTGGACGCCGCGCTTCGGCAAGACGGACGGCATGACCGCGGCCGGGGACGTCGGCCTGATGGACACGGGCGTCGGCGCGTTCATTTTCAACGCGGGGCTTTTCTCCACGAAGGTGGCGAAGCACCGGCGCATGCGCACGGTCTCGATGCTGCTCCTGCTCGGGCTCGTCCGGCTCGGCGTAGTGACGTACTTCGGCTTCCATGTAAATCCGCGCGAGTACGGGCTGCATCTGAACTTCTACTTCATCCTCGCGTTCATCCACCTCCTGTACCACCTCTTCAACAGCCGCTACAATGTGTATCTCGGGCTTCTGCTGCTCGCTGCGCATGAGTACGCCATAAAGCGGCTCGGGCCTGTCATTCTGTCCGAGGACCGCAGCAACATCTTCCTGCAGAACAAAGAGGGCCTCTTCTCGGTGGTCCCGCACTTCGCTTGCTACCTCATTGCCAGCTACGTGGGCAGCACCGTGGTCTCGACCCTCCCGATCCGCAACAAGCTGTTCTACAACTTCGTGTACTTCAAGTGCGCCCTCGCTGCGTTTATCGTCGCCTTCCACTACCGCCCGGTCAGCCGCATTCTGTGCAGCCTCTCCTTCTCGACGTTCAACCTGCTGCTCGGCATCTACGGAAACACAATCTGCCTGCTCGTCTCGAAGTACTTCGCCGAGGTCGTTGGCGAGCTCCCCCTCATGCTCTTCATCAGCCGCAACATGATGCTTGTCTTCCTCTTCAGCAATCTGCTCGTGATGCTGTTCAAGCTCGTTCCTGCGCTGCAGATGCAGTCGCGGCTGGTCGAGCACCTCTACAACCTGGCGTATCTCGCGCTGAACTTCCTGCTTCTCCCGGGCGCGGCACGCCTCTGCAAGCTCCCGTGGATCAAGGTGTAGCTGCTTGTCAATAAATTTTATATTTAACGGGTGTATTTTCTTTTCAAATATTATGAAAGATATTGTGAGGTACCTGTGATACTCGATCTGCTATCTTCATTAAAAAGAGTTAATGACTGCGTAGTTTGCACAGCTAACTACATGCTAATACTAAGTGAATTTTCTGAGCGCGCTCCATAATCACTTATTACACATTCAACACATCGCAGGAAGTCTCATTCTAATCAATTTAATCTAAGCTGATAAATGTGTATCGCAGCGGCCTACTTTTTCTTTTTAATAAAGCACAAACTTACTATAATCAGAATAAAGAGCGTAACTGAGGCGATTGCCCGCAGAAACCATAGCTTTCTTTGATCAAGCTCGTACTTCTTGATCTCTGCCTGGGGAGCTGGCGGCGCCTGTGTCTTCCTGGCGTCAGATTTGTCACTAGCATCGAAGTAATAGGGACAGCTGAACAGCCGCAGCTGCGGCTTGTCAGTGGGATACATGCACACAGCATACCAGGCCTTGTTCACTAAACGCACAGTGAGATTACTGTTAACTATTTCACCATTTTTGCTGGTATCATACGTCATCTGCTTTTCATCGAAATCCTCGGTATAGCTCACCCACTTCCCTCTCTCCTCGTCGTAGCCGATGAGCATCGACTTGTATATCCCGCCAACGTTGAACGTTGCTGACGAGTTAACATGTACTACACGCCACCCGCCGCGAATTTCTGGGTAGCTCGACTCTGTCACCGACAGGATGCAACACGTTCCTATAGCACGGCTCTCGTCGGTGTTGTAGTTTATGTCTGGGCGGTTGCGGCCACGCACTGTGGCCCAGAGCCCCGCGAATGCGAGCGCGCTGCAAAGCCGTGGCAGTAGAGATCTGAATGTAAGCTGCATGGGAGCGATCTTGTAATTTTTTTATAAAGGAGAAATGCAAGTGGCGCAGCGGTGCAACGCGAATTAATAGCCATAGACGGCTTGTAGTATGACAAGTGCTTATGCTAAACTGCTGGATAGCATCCGTTCTGCAAAAGCAGGGCCGCTGACTATGTAGCTTGGGCAGCCAGCACCCGTCGCCAACCATTACAACTCTCGAGACCGCTTAATACGCACTTATTACGCGTCCAACGCATCACAGCAAGTCTTATTCCAACCGATTTAATCTAAACTAGTGAATGTGCATTCGCTGTGCGTGCTGCGGACTGCCTTTTCTTATTAGACATGCAGTAGACGAATAGGCACAGAATGAAGGTGAACGGAATCAAACAAATCAGCATCATAATCCACGCACCCCTAATATATTTCTCGTACTTCTTGATGTCTGCCTGAGGCGCGGGTGGGGCCTGCAGCCCCTTGGCATCAGATTTATAGCTGACGTCAAAGTGATAAGGGGAGCTGAACAGCCGCAGCTGCGGCTTGTCGATGGGATATATGCACATGACATACCAGCCCTTCTTCATCAGATAGACGGAAAAATCAATGCTCGCAAGTGTGCCCGGGTCAGGGATGCTGATTATTTTTTCTTCATCGCTGATTTCTTCGGAGAAGCTCGCCCATTCTTTTCTCGTCGTATCGTAGCCGATGAGCATCGCTTTGTACGTCCCTGCATTTAACATTGTCGCTGACGATTTAGCGCACACGTAGTGCATCCCGTCTTTAACGTCGGAATCGTCCGGCTCCGCTATGGACAAAATGCAACATGCTCCTAAAGCACGGCTCTCGTCAGTGTTGTAGTTTATGTCCGGGCGGTTGCGGCCACGCACTGTGGCCCAGAGCCCCGCGAATGCGAGCGCGCTGCAAAGCCGTTGCAATGGACACCCAACGCCGAGCTGCATGATGGGCGCGATCCGGCAATTTTTTAAAGGAGAAATGCCAGCGGCATAGCAGGGCTGAGTAGCACGCATGCGTGTCCGGTTGTGGCGCAGCATACGCGTTCACAGCACCGCCAGATAGTCGCTGATTCCAATACTGTGCAATATAGTTTAATGTGTCATACGCGCCGCAGGCCTATCTCCCTGAGATGCTGCTTGATGTTGTTCTCGACGAGGTAGCCGTTCCAGCCGTGGCTCTTCGCCGCCGCCACGTTCTCGGCGCTGTCGTCGAAGAAGTGGATCTGCGATCTGCTCGCGGTCCCGAGCGCCGCGTCGACGAAGGCGTACGCCTCGGGCTTGGGCTTGGAGATGAACTCGGTGTCCACCTCGTCCGCGCAGAAGACGAGCTCGAAGCACTCCTCGATGCGCAGGTGCTGCAGAATCTTGCGCGCGCGCTTCACGCCGCCGTTGGTGAAGCAGAACTTGCGGTGCGGCAGCGCCTGCAGGATCTCGCGCAGCTCGGCGTCCTCGGCGAGGAAGTCGGCGGGCTCCGACGTGTCGAACATGTCCGAGTACGCGGTCGGGTGCAGGCCGATCACCCGGAAGAGCACCTCTCTGAACAGCTTGCCCATCTGGAAGGAGTCGGCCCACTCCTTTTCCGTGAGCCGCTTCGAGTCGAGCAGCATGCTGCGGATGCTGGTCATCTCCTGGCCCAGATACTCCGGGCTGTGGTAGAGGCAGTTGTCGATGTCGAACACGAGCGCGGCGCCCTCGCCGACCGGCTCTGCGATTGTGCATTTTTTGTTCCGCGTGCTCATCTCCACGTACTTCATGGGGTTGTTTGCGGTTTCATATTTGTGCGTGCTGGTAAACACTAACGCTGATTAAAGCAGATATATTTAAGCTATTATTTAATAGATCAGTTTTCTATTACTTGATCATTTTGAGTATTTAATTGCGTTGACTATGTGCGTCTCTGTGCGGTAGCTGACGGCACAAATTAATGTCGCTCAGCAGCTAACGGTTTAAGACAGCGGCACAATGGCCAGTCTGCAGCATGCCGGCATCTGCGCTACGCGCAAGTAATAGTGGTGAAACGGATGGCGCATACTTCAAATATACATTTACTGTTTAGCAACTGCTAAATCCTTGAGCTCAATAGCCTCTACAATGCCATGCCATCCATATCCATATAATTCACGTTCCATCGCTGCTAGTTCTTAAGCGACTTGAAGATGCTCTTGATGCTCTTCTCGGGAAGAAACTTGGGCTCGACGAATTCGATGAAAGTGGCGTGGGCAGTGAACGACGGGACCACAGGCCGGGGCTCGTCGATGAACTTGCCGAGGCCCCTGTGCTCACCAGATGCAGCGGCCGGCGGGCTCTCGAATAGCCCGATGATAGTGTCTACCTGCGCTGCATTGAGCAGGCTGTTCTCGAGCAGATCTGGGATGTCCTTTCCGGCCGATCCCTCCGCGCCTCCGCTGCCCCGCGACCCCGAGGCGAAGATGCTCCTGATGAAAGACGCGGTCTTGGCCGCGTCCGGAGAGCTCTTGAGGGCCAGCGCGGTCGCGATGCGCGTCGCCTCGTGCATGTACGCCATGTTGTAGAAGCCGTGGTGGAAGCTGATGTTGAAGCAGAACTTCTCGATTTCCGAGAGGTTGTAGTTGATCTGCACGCAGCGGTTCAGATTCAGGAACTTGCGCTTGGCGAGCAGCGAGTTGAACGATACGAAGTCGATGTACGAGAGCAGGTAGGAGAGGTTGTTCATGATGGCCACGTCCGGGAGGTGGAAGTACGCGCTGATGTTATAGAATCGGTCCAGCGACTCCACGAGGCGCGCCACGGACGGGCCGGCGAAGATCTTCTTGTAGATCGACTCGCGGACCCTGAACTCCTTGAGCTGCTGGTGGTCGAGGATGGCCGCCGGGATGAGATCGTCGAGCGACTTGCGCTGGAGAGAGCAGAGATGGCTGAAGAGGCACGCAATGAGCGGGTCGACGAGCACGGGCAGGTCTGCTGGATAGTGCATGGCCAGCACCACCCGCAGTTCGATGATATTGGCAAGGACGAAGCAGACCGCCGATATGTTCTCCTCGAAAGTTGCCAACCGCTTGCTGATCTCGTCCAGACAGGCGCCGACGTGCTCGGCAGCAGCGCAGCGCGGCAGCGCACCGAGGACGAACGCGACGGCGTGCGCGAGGCTGAGCATCTCGTCCTTTGGGATGTCCTTTGCGGAGAAAGCCGGGCAGTGGTCGAGGTACAGCTGGACCAGACAGCCGAACACGTTGTACACCGACACGTTCTCAGCGGAGGAGTCGTCCGAGTCCTCGTATACCCGCAGTCTGGCCTTGAGGCGCTCGAGCTCGAGCTCCACGGCCTGCTTGGCGAGCAGCTGCTGCGTCTGGATTTTGTATTTCTGCTTGAGGACGAGGCAGTCGCTGCAGGACACGGAGAAGCGCTTGTACTTCTCGAGCTCGCCGCGCAGCAGAGCGATGGTGGCCTGGCACTCACCGCTTTGGCACTGCTTGTATATTTCTGTATCATCAACTGCTATTTCGTGCTGATCTGCGCTGCACTTTGATACTTTGTGCAGCTCTGAGCTAAGTTGATTCGCTGGCGCATCAGTTGTGGCTGGCTCTGCATCTTCTTCAGACAATTCAGACGCAACGGAAGCCGCCGGCTGCTCATCCTCAATAAAAACCTTGGCAAGCGCGCCGATCTCCTCAGCGATCTCCTTCTGGGCATCTCGCGCGCACTCCTCCTCGTGGTAGCTATCGATGACCGCCTCCATCGCTGCAGTGCTGTCCTCCTCATTAGCGAGCACCTCCAGGCTGGTCTCCTCAATTTTATTCGCCAGCTCTCTTTCCCGCTCGTGCGCAACGAGCCGCGCACAGGCCAGTTTGATCGTCTGGCCGTGCACAAGCGACGTGTTCTTTGCGGCCAGCTCGAGAATGTTGAACGCCGCGTTGTTGAAGAAGTAGCGCGTGCGGCCCTTCACAATGCCGAGCGAGCTGCAGATGTCCGCGGGGTAGCGCTCCTCGAAGTCGTCGATGAACATCGCGTACGGGTACAGCGCACGGCTGAGCTCCACCGCGCTCAGCACGCCGTTGGCCCGCAGCTGGGCCCCGACGAGCGCCTCATCGAACACCGCCGGCTGCTTGCTGGCATTCGGCTTTATGCATTTGACGTAGTGGATGCCCGTAGAGCGCAGCAGGGCGAAGAGCGAGTCGAGACTCGCACGGAAGGACTTGATCACATCCGGCTGCGCCCGCCCGCGCCCGACGATGGAGCGTATCAATGCGCTCGCTGCGCCGTCCGCTACTGCGCCCCCGTACAGCTCCTCCACCGAGCCTCGCTCCTTGTTCTTGCTCAAAAAGTCTTCCAGCCTGTATTCGATGGTGCCTGCGAAGTGCTCGACCGGGAGCGCCCCGCCCGGCGTTGCCTTCAGCCCGAGGAACTTGGCGATCTTCGTGCTGAGGTTGTCCGCGCTGCCGTTGATGAACGACTCCTCGGTGATCAGATCAGCAAGGCCGCACTTCTTCTCGATCAGCGGGATGCACGAGGCCTCCATCGCGATGCGCGCCGGCGGTGCCGTGGCCATGCGCGGCTCCACGCCCTCGGAGAGCAGGATCTGCTTCTGGTGCTCGAAGGTGCCGCCCACGAACCCGTCGTAGATCTTCTCGTTGCACCAGTTGATGCAGAACTGGTCGAGGCCGTTCTCCGCCATGCTCTCGAAGCCGAAGATGTCGAGGATGAAGAGCTTGCTAATTCCGATCGGGTTTTTGGCCAGGAAGCCGTTGATCGTGTCGGTCACGAGCGCGAAGAGCCCCGAGTAGAGAATCCGCGCGATGGAGTCGCGTAGCACGCGGGCCTCGTGGTCGGTGTGCGGCCGGATGATGGTCTCGCTGCCGACGCGCAGTGTTTTGTTCCTCAGGTAGTCGCCCAGCCGCGCCGGCTCCAGGCACAGCAGGCCGGCGACCCGCTCCAGCGCTGCGCTGTCGGCGATCGCGCCGTCTGCGACCGCAAGCGAGCCAAGATGGAGGATGCCGAGCAGCACCTCCTCAATCGCGCCGAGGTCGAGCCCGAGCACCGCGCAGGCAGTGCGCACCGCAGCGTACGCGCTCCTGTGCTGCTCCCTGACTGCAGGGTCGCCGTGCAGCCGGTTGTCGATGTAGTCGTTGCGCACGGTCTCGCCGCGCTCGGCGAGCAGGTAGTAGAAGATGTGGAAGTTGCGCTCGGCAAGCGAGGACGTGACGCGGCTCTTCTCCAGCAGGAAAGCATCCACGGAGATCGTGCCGTCGAGCCGCACCAGCTTGCCGAAGCGCGAGGAGTTGTCGTTGTTCAGCGTCCACGCATTCCCGAACGCCTCGAGCACCGTCTCGACCGAGGCGACCATGGGCACGTTGAGGTACGCGAGCATCTGGCGCGCCGTCTCCGTCTTGCCCGAGCCGCTCTCGCCCGAAATCACGATGGACTGCGCGCCGTACGCGGGCACGGCGTCGAGGCACTCGTCGACCAGCGCGTAGATGTGCGGCTGGAGGTTCTCGACGCGGCGGCGGTACGTCTCCGCGACCACGGGCGCGTGGATGTCCAGCGGCGCGTACGGGTTGATGGAGAGCAGCAGCAGCCCGCTGTTCGTGTACACGCGCCCGTTCTCGTAGCGCGCCTTGAGCGTCGCCACGAGCTTCTCCGCGGTGAGGTCGGCCTGCGTGCACAGATCGTCCACGTCCATGGGCCCCCCTGCGCCGTCAAACAAAATCGATTGTGAAACGCGGGCGTTTGGCGACGGGCAGGGATGCGGTGCCCGTGTATAGCGAAGCGGCCGCGGCGCCCCATGGAAAAGTTTTCGGCCTTCCGCGACCCGCTGACCGGCATCAACCCGTTTCTGCCGCCGAAGCGCCGCCCCATCACGCCCGGGATGTGTCTCCGGGCCCTTGTCAAGCTGCCGCTTTTTCTGCTTTACCTCTGCGGCGCGCCCGTGCTGCATCTGCTCGTGGCCATGCGCCGGCGCGGGGCGGCGCCCTCCGGCGTGGTGCACGTGAACAGCACAGGGGGCTTTGACGCGTGCGTGCTCAGGCGCCTCTTCGGCATCCGCGCGCTGAATCAGCCGCGCAGCGGGGTCTGCGCGACTTTCCCGGAGGGCGCCAGCACCAACAACCAGGGCGTGCTCGCCTACGAGGCACCGCGCGGTGCCGACTACGTGATCGGGCTCAAGTACTCCAGCGAGTGCATCCGCATTCCAGAGCTTGAGGGCGGCTTCCTCGGCTACATCGCGTACGCCGTGCGCCTGCTGGGCTCCTCACCGACTGTGGACGCGAACTGCATGCCCGGGCGCGACCTTGCGAGGGCCGTCGGCGTGCCGGCGCTGTCTCTGACCAAGGCGCACAAGGAGAAGTTCCTGGCTGTTGTCCGCAAGCGCTCTGATTAAATAGAATAAAATTGTACAGGGTTTGGCCCAGTAGGTAAACTGTATGCAGAGGTGCTATTTTGTGCACATCAACAAGCTTCGCTGGCAGCGCGGTGCTTCAACGCACCAGCCTCCACGATGCGCTTAGCGCTACCATTTTATCCATAGCAGCCAATGCAAGACGTAGGCTTAAACTCCTACCAAAAGAATAGAATAACTGCCCTGCCGCAAAAACACCTATGAATGAAAGAGAATTTAGTTGACCTCTCCGCACTTGGCGATCTCGATCAGAGCCGAGGTGCGTCCGCTCTGCGAGCCGAGGGACTCGATGTGCTCGACGACCTTCATGCCCTCGACGACCTTCCCGAAGACGACGTGCTTCCGGTCGAGCCACTCGGTCTTGGCCGTCGTGATGAAGAACTGGGAGCCGTTGGTGTTCGGGCCGGCGTTGGCCATGCTCAGGATGCCGGGCCCGGTGTGCTTGAGCGTGAAGTTCTCGTCCTCGAACTTGTTGCCGTAGATCGAGTAGCCGCCGGTGCCGTTGCCGCGCGAGAAGTCGCCGCCCTGGATCATGAAGTTCGGGATCACGCGGTGGAACTTGCTGCCGCTGAAGCCGAAGTTCTTCTCGCCCGTGCAGAGCGCGCGGAAGTTCTCGGCGGTCTTGGGGACGACGTCCGCCGCGAGCTCCATCACGATCTTGCCGAGGGGCTTCTTGTCAGCGGTGACTTCGAAAAAAACCTTCGGGTTGGCCATGGGCAAAATTTTTGTTCCGTTTTTCAACGTGCAGCGGGCGAAGGGGCGATTCTGTTTGTAGACTTTAAACTACAGTTCCCGCGGGACTGCCCTGCAAAGCTTATAAACGTCTACTCAATAATTTAATAGCGCTCGGTTAGTCGCCACCAGCCGGAAGCCTAGTCGTTGGCGTACTCGATCACGATGTCCACGCGGTAGTCGAAGTAGGTCAGCGCGGAGTCGAGGTCCTCGCTGTTGTCGATGGTGACGAGGCGCGCCCCTTTGCGGATGCGCAGCACGAACTTCCTGAAAAGCCCGAGCGATATGCCGTCGTCGTCGAACGCCGGGTAGAAGTACTTGGCGATGCGCTTGATGACCGTCGCCTTGAACGCGCTGAAGTCGTTGGAGCCGATCTTGATGAAGAAGCAGAGCTCGCCGAACTCGACGAACGCGAGCGTGCGCACGGCGGACGGCTCGAAGCGCAGCGAGCGGCGGAAGATGCGCTGCACGCACTTGATCTCCCCGATGGTGCACGGCATCTCGACGGTCGTGCCGTCCTTGAGGTATATTTTGAGGGTCTGCCCCTTCGAGCGGATCTTGTGCACGTCGGCGTACCTGATGCGCGTGGGCTCCTCGCCGTCGGCTTCTATGTGGAGGAGGTCCGTGTAGAAAGACACTGTGTACGTGGCGCGCTTCTCCCTGAATGCGAACGTGTGAGTGAGCGCCAGCGCCGGCCCGTCGTCCATCTGCGCGGCGCCGCCTGCTCCAATTAATCAGCGTGTTTCACCGGTGTTTCATGTGCGATTGGATTTGCAATTGGATGTGCAATTGGACGCGAAACGGAGATGCGCTTGAATTCGATTTTGTGCGTAATATGAACGAGCGTCCTCTGCTTGAGCGGATTTTGCGCGTTATCTGCCCGGTCGGTGCCGGGACTGCGGTTTATTATGGCTTTTCTGGGTTATGAACTTAGCGCATGCGATTACAACGACATGCCAAGCTGGTGCCTTGACTATGCTTGTAATTATCGTGCGTTCTGCCGCGCTTATCGCCCGCCGGCGCTGATCAAATATCCCGCCAAATCTTTAACTAAAAATTTCCATTTTGCGAGTATGAAGCAGCTTCCAATTGCCGTTTACCTGGAGTCGCCCGTGTCGCTCGAGCCCGCGGATCCGAAGGAGGCGCTGCGCGGGCAGCAGAGCGCGCCGGCCGCGCCCCGGTGCGCCCGCCGCAGGAAGAGAAAGGAGGCGCTCCCGCCGTACATTCCGTACCGGAGCATATACGTGGAGCAGGACCTGAGCAAGCTGACCGAGCGCCAGCGCATCATGGCGCTGAAGTTCCAGAGCAACCGCGACAAGGTCAGCAAGCTGTTCCTGGAGGTGAACGGGATCCCGTCCGTTGGCGCGGCTGAAACCGGCGGAGCGGCGGCGCAATTTGAGAATTTGGAAACGCCTGGGGGCATGCACGAGCCTGAGAGCGCATCTGGCCAGGCGGGCGACGGCGCCGAGGCGTACAGACCGAAGCTCATCGAAGACGGCGATCTGATTGCCCGGCTCGAGAAATACGTTGCAGAGGCGCGCGGGGAGGAGCCCGCCGTGGAGTTCACCGTCAAGCTTAAGGTGCAGCCGCGCATTATCAGGCTGGCCTGCGCGAACATGGTCACGTGCAGCCGCTGCCGGCCGGGCGTGCTGGAGCTGGTCGACATGCTGGGCTGGCTCGCCTCGAAGCACAGATGCAGCCAACGCTACCAGATAGAGTGCCTCCGCAACAAGGTCGCCCAGGCCGCGGGGCTGCAGCAGTGCATCTGCGAGTTCGAAGAAGCGCTGTACGAGGAGGCCCGGAAGGTTGCGATGAGCGGCTGCTGCGTGGACGATTGAGCCGCGGTGCTAAGAAGCAATCGTGGAGTGTTTTGTTAAATTTATTACTGCAGTAAACAAGTGTACGGTGCTTCTTACTAGTTCGATTGTTATACCCCTGAAAAGCAGAGGCGGGTTTGTAATAGCAGATGCGCGTCGGTATTATTGAATAAAAGGAAGCGCAGAATAAAGCAGACACAATCCTACGCAATGGCACAATCATTCCGTCTGCGATCAGCGATTCACTGAGCTACTCGAACTGGGCAGAAAGCATCTGTACCCCTCATCCCCCTTGGTCGATAGACTATTCGCCTGCCATTGAAACAAGGACTTAAAACGGCCGCTGCCGGATAAACAATGGACGAGGAGGGAGCTTTCCGTACCGGCCAGGAGTACAGCAGCTTCGCTGAGGGCCCCAAGCACGCCAGCGGTGGCGACGGCAGCGCGGTGCGCGAGCATGCCAGCGCGGCCGTGTTCATGGCGCTTGTCCTGCTCTGCGTCGTGCGGCGCTCATTCAGGGACGGCATATGCCGCGCGAGTCTCCTGAAGCGCCGCGTCTGCATCTTCGGCGCTTGGATGCTGAAGATCGCCATCTTCTTCGCGCTGCTGAGCAAAATCTGCCTGGCGCTCCTTAGCCTGCGGCACAGCATGCCGGTCCACAACATCGAGGAGCTCAAAGATCTCAGCTTCTCGGACTTCAGGAGCATCGGCGGCTACCAAGTCGATGTCGCCGCCGTAATGACATACACCCTCAAGGTGGCAGGCATTCTGCTGCTCTCCTCGCTCTTCTTCGGCGTGGCCGCGCTCGCCCCAGACGCGGAGGAGCACGCAGCGGGGGCAGAGAGCAGCGACAACGCGTGTGAGGGATCATCGCTTGCAACGCTCTCCATCTTCTGGGCCATCCTCCGCATTCCGCTGCATCTCTACCTCGACGCCTACAGACACGTACTGAGCCCGCAGCTCGCCGCCTTCGCCTTCAACTCGCTCGCCCTCGCCGAGCTGCTGGTGGCCGGTGTGTGCATGCTGCTCGTCAGTGCGCAGCGGCCCGCCGGTACGCCGAAGCCGGCATCGCCCGACACGCTGTGGATCAGTCTGGGCGTGATCGTGTACGGCGTGCTCAGACATGGGAGCAGCCTCGTCGATGTTCCGGCGGGCGTGAGCGCGCTCCAGCTTGGGCTGCTCGCGTCTCTGCAGCTGGCGCTCGAGCTCGGCGTGTATCTGCGGATGGCCGCGGTGTTCTGCTTCCAGCCGAGCGCTTCGGCAGACGCGCAGCAGCACCGAGAGCGGGCCGTACGCCTCGAGAACACGTGCAGGGAGAGCGACCCGGAGGTGATACTGATGCCGCCGCTCGTTGAGTTCGGGAATCGCTTAATTGCGCTCAAATAAATAATTTACGACAACAACGATGGATGCAGTGGTTGTGGAGCGATTGGGGCGCAGCAGCGGGCTTATTGGCCGTAGCGCTCATTTCTTTCAATAGTTACAGATACTCGCTTCTCTAACAGTGGCTTGCGCCGCTTATATTAAAACGCGATATTCGCAGCCCCTATATGGGCTCGAAAAAATCCAAGCGCGTCAAAGCCCGCCCGCTGAAGCCCGCGGCGATGGAGAACCGCTTCGACTGCATGAAATGCAACCACGAGAAGGTTGTGCAGTGCAAGATCAGCAAGGAAAAGCGCGTCGGCTACGCGTTCTGCACGGTGTGCGAGGCGAACTTCAAATGCAAAGTCCACCAGCTGGACAAGCCGATCGACATCTACTACGCATGGATGGACTGTGTGGCGGACAGCAGCTGAGCATGAGCTGATGTGCTAGCATGCTTGGCGTCGGCACGCCGGTATAGTAAATTACTTGAGGAGTTTTCTAGACCGTTGGATCTGCCCGTTCTAATCGGCAGCTCGGGGCGCTAGTAGGACTGGTGCAGGCCCGTAGCGATTGAGGAATCGGATGCAGAGGCGTTGTGTGTTTTCATTATGCCAGATTGTGCAGTAGTGCGCGAAGGCAAGCGTTTTGCGAGTTGTCCTGTGAGCTGTATAACACCAGGACTATTATATCGCCCAACTTGCGACGTCACAATAGTGCACGGCCATTTTCAACTGACCTGCCCATTGCGAGGCAGGTCTTACTACCGTGTCTCTGCAATAAGAGTACACAAATCCGGCCAATCTCTCATAGCGCAGATGCCCCTTTGCTATTTGATGATTTGCATCGCATTCTTGTTGCGCACTCGCCCAGTTCACATCCTGCTCCGTTTTGAGTGGTAGCACCTTAGGCGGACATCATTTGCCAGTAAATTTTTGGTCCAGTCGAAAAATTTATTGTAGCCCGGTATGGCGGCTGGGATGTTCGTGCTTCTGCTGCTTATGCATAGCTGCGGCGTGAGGTGTTTCAGTTCTGGGTCTGGGCGAGCTCTCGAGGGCGGGGATCGCGCCATTTTTAGTGATTCGAAAGGTCGCGAACTCAACGCGATCGGGATCCAAGTACTAGACCGTCTCTTCAGATTTTCCGTGGCGGAGTCGTCCCCAGAAATCGCGCCAGCTCTGGTCGATGCCAAGCTGCCTGAAATCGCCGCGGAGGACAAGGTGCGCTGCGTAGTGTTTGCGCTGCTCGCCCAGGGCAGCGGGGACAAGGCGCTCCAAGAGCAGTGTGCAAAAGAATACAGCTTCGGAAGCTACAAGCTGCTCTCCAGGCTGTGCGATGACGGATACATCGAATGGCTTAAGGCTCTGCCATCAGAATCGGCCAGTGATACTGAAAAGGATGCGGCGTTTGCCACCAGTGCAGCGAACAACTCGGCCAGACTGGGCCTGATACAGAGTTATCTGCAGACCCAGATGACAGACGAGTGCTATTGGAGTCCAAAACAGTTTGAAGAGCGGGGCGGCATCGTCACCAGCAGCCTGGATTTGGCGCTTTACCTACTTTATTCAAAAGCCATCGATCAGGCAACGCTCGGCGAGCTGCTGGGCCTGGGGTCAGGCAACCCCGTGCTGCGCGGTGCGCTTGCGCCGCTGATATGGGATACCATCGGAACCGTGCTCGAGCACCGCGTTTTAAACTATGCTGATCGGTCAGCGATGAAATCGTGCATGCTTCCGTACGCGATCGAGAATTTCCAGCAGGAGTTCGCCGAGTTCTTCGGAGACTGGTACCATGCCGTAGGCATGGGAATTTATGTGCTGGGCTATATCAGAACCCACGAGTACAGCGAGATAAGCGAGCAGTTCATGGCATTCTACGTCGACTACGTCATTGAGAGGCATAGGCGGCCGTATTCGGCTCTCAACGAGCTTTTCGATGTTTATTTGCAGCAGACCCACGGCTTCCACACCGTGCCGACGGTTTGGAACAGCGACCCGGAGTACTTCAACAAAGTAACGTACCTCTGGCTGCGCAGAATGTTCGACGAGCTCTGCAATGCTCCTTTCTCGCACGAATGCAGAGACGCGCGCATGAAAAAGTACATGAAAATACTGAGCTGCGAGACCTTTTTCGATATCTTAAAGTACCGCCAGGGCGGCCTGAAGAGCCACGACCTGGCGCTGTTCATGCTCGGGTATCTCGATGAAGACGGAAGGGATGCCTACAAGCGCTATATACTTGATGAATCCAGCACCAACCCGAAGGCGTCTCAGCTTGTTTTGAAATGGGACGATTTTGCATCGTGCCTGCGTTTTTCTCGCTGTGAGGTCGAAACAGTCGCGGCGCGTTTGCGGAGGTGGAGGTACAGAAAGAGGACATGGCATTAAAAGCTGGCGGGAATGCTCTGCGGTGGACGAAGAGCCCCGTCTGTCTATCATTGATGGGCAGCTGATGCATGCATCCTGCTGGGCGGCTATTAAATTTTGTGAGAAAGTGGAGGTTTACGAGTGAATGCTGTGGGTGCTTACTTGGCTTGTCTAACCCGTCTGTCGATCAGCACTTACCCACCACGGCTAGCAACAGTCAGAGATGAGCTTCTCACGACAGAGTTGAGAATTTATGGGTATGCTAACGTATGGACAGCAGTACGTTTTTACCACTTGACCAGCATAAGGGCTAGTCCCTAAACAGGTGCTCTCTTCGCCCAAGCACCGACTGCGGTCTGTTTTTATGGTTTGGCGCGCTATTAAGCTGGGGCGGCCGAAGAGGCTGCTGTGAACGCATACGTTGATTATCGGCCCTTTACCTGTAAATTTTTACGTCGAATTTTCGATCAGCACCCTTATGTTGGCCGGAGTTCTCCCGTTGCTGGTATTAGTGGATTGCAGCGGCGTACGCGGTGCAGTAGTTGATGAGCTAAAACTCACAAACAGCGACTATGCCAGTTTCGCTGATTTGGGACAGACAGGGCTCAATGCTCTCGAGGATCAGGTGCTAGACTCGCTCTACAAACGCCGCTCGGGGCATGATTCCCCAGAAATCAAGTGTGATCTGCTCAATAAGATACTGCCGTGCACTGGTATTGCAGACAAAGTGCGCTACGTGGTACTTTCGATGCTGGAAAAAGCTGATCAGTTTGAGCCCTGCGAGCGGCTGCTTTCGAAACTCGGCTATGCGGACTGCCTACTGCTGCGCAAGCTGTTCAACGGGCCATCTATTGAGAGTATCACCGAGATACCGGCGGCTGATGAAGACACTGGAGCTCGCCAAGAGTTCTGCCGTGCAGCAAAGCAACATCATGGCGCAGTCGAGAGAATCTTTCAATCCCTGCAGCAAAGAGCGGTGGACGAGGGCAGGAAGAACTTGCTGCAGCTCGCCGAGAGGGGCAAGGGGCTGGACCTAGCGATTTATACTCTCAAGGCAATGAATAGCTCTGAAAATATGACACTAAGTTCTGCGTTTACGGAGCTGGTGAACGCATGGCCTGGTGACGCGGAGAGGCGCAAGAAGCTGCTGCCTGCCGTTACTGTGTTTTTGTGGAACGTGTTAAATATGAACGCTAAGAGCAATGCCGCGCAACTGAAGCTGCAAGGGTTGGTTGTCAGGCACGTGTATGCGTCCTGCGATACCGAGCGCGAGTGCTTCGAGCTTTTCTGCGGATTCCCCAAGCAGCGCGTTCTCTCGCGAATGCTTAATCAGTACATAAAAATGCAGCTAAACGGAGATCCCGCCCTGGGCTTCGTGCGCAAGTACTTGGCTCACGTTAAGAAGAATTTTTGGTGTCCTATCAGTGGGACCGAGAGCTTCTTTACGGCCCTCTTACCGCAGCCGGCGGTATTTCACACCGACAAGCACAATAAATGGAAGGATGACCCGGAGCGGTTCAATCTGATATCGACGCGGTGGTTGCGGGACATGTTTGAGGATCTGCGCGTGAACCCCGCCCACGAGGATGAAGTGGTGGTGTTTATGCGCAAATACATGCGTATGTTGGACTATGATGCATTCATTCACATACTGCTCCCACTAAAATGGGAGGAGTTCGAGAAACTGGCGGTCTTCATGCTTAAGCACCTGAACGCGAAAGGAACAGAAGAATACTGGCAGCGTTTAGAACGGGATCGCCAGCGTACAGATTCAGATGATTATCGGCCCAAGCCATTTTTGAGCATGCTTGCCAGCATTTTCAAGCGCTCGCCGGCGCACTGATCTGTTGATCCGTACTTGATGAAAGGAGCAGATGATTGAACGGTGCTGTTCAGCAGCAAGTATTTCAGTGTTAGAAGAGCGCTCTTATCCTTGCCTTGTGCATGCATGCCCAGCTGCTCCCGCTGTAAATACCTAAGCATACATCACTAATAATTAAATCATTGGCAGTATATAACTGATATAACAACACGTCTGTGCATTGAAGCGCTGGTATCCCGGTACGTTTTCGTTAGCCAGATCCGGCCGAATGGCGTCGTCGCGTATTAAAAATTTTGCAACGGCAGCCCAACCAATGCGAAGATTCTTGGAGCTGCTTGTTCTCACGGAAGTATTCGTGAGCGCGCAACTTAGTATGCACAGCATCAGAGAGGCTTTGGAAAGAGAGTATGGGAACGGGGATTATGTGGATCCCGAGGGCCCGCTCAATATCATGCGCGGGCATGCTTGTGTCAATAATGGGATGATTGCGAAGCAGCGCAAGTATGCATCGCCGATGCGCCTTAGCTACAGCTGCACCGGCGATGGAGATGAGGAGAACTTCACCTACACGAGGAATGCGCACGAGGATGAAGTTCGGAGGCTCCCTGCCGATGGTAAGGCGATGGAGTACCTCTGCGAGCATTACAGAATCCTGAAATCCATGTTCACGGTCGAGAACGATGTGGTGGTAGCTGATGGAACCCCCCAGGCGCCTTTCTCTCATCTATTTAGGAAGGAGCACAGCCAATGCGTGAAGCTGCTTGCTGCGCTGCTGGTGCTAGCCGGCGGAGGGGATATTCGGTTCGACCCGGGCAGCGATGGCGACACAGATGATGACAAACGGAAGCCATCTCTCTATATTTATGATGCTGCCACGCCCTCGCTTTGGGAAGTGTTCGAGCTGGAGCCTGCGGACAGTGCCACCTTGGCAGTCGTGAAGTTTTTCGCCAAATATGGTGGTAGGAGGGCAAAGCAGCTGGCTGGCTACGGTCTCCACTACACCGACAGCCCGAGCTTTCTGATCCAGGCGTACATCTGCGAGCTTAGCACAATGCATGACATCATACCTATTTTGGCGGTTGCTAGAAGAATCGTTGCGTATTTACCCGTAGGCAGGCCTAGTGCCCAGCCGCGCCCGCGCTTCTTCACAAATGACACGGAATATGTGCAAGCGTACACAGCAAGATATGATGCGCTTATGTACGTCGATGAGGCATTTAGTGGAGTGCGGGATATTGTGCTCAAACGCTGGCACGGTTTGGAACATGATTATTACGGCAATTGTGATGATCCCAAGAACATCGAGCCAGCGCTGCTCAAGTTGGAGTATTGTCTAACTTCGAATCCGGCTATCAATTATCTAAACGCCTTTGGCCCGAGCATATCAGGGTGGAGGTATAAGCTATGTGTAGGCCAGGCTGAGGCAGCCGCAAGTGAGACTACTGCGGATTGCGGCGGCGGAAGCGTCTCCGCGGCACCAGCGATTGATCACAAAAATGTTCTGGTGATGCTCGCAAGGGCCCTCCACGAGCCCGAAGAGGAGCTTCGGTCTCTGCAGCAACTGCTGAATGAGGCTCTGGATAATGGGGGCAGCCCGCTTCATTGCCAACAGATCAGTGACCGCGCGGCAAAGCTGTTCGGACAATTCCATGCAGCGCCAGCCAATGCTCATTTCGATATTTGCACGGCGCCTGACGGAACGCGCCATGGATCGCTCAGGCTTACCCTTCGCGCTATATGCTATAGAGCAACGCATCATTATGTCTTGAGGCTTGTCCTGAAGCCTGCACACCTTGAACTTGTGTTTGAGTCTCAGCAGGCTACACTGCATGGCGATTGGCAAACGTTGTTGCGCTCTGTGCTCGAAGAAGCAGACATACCCCGCAACCCCGCGTTATCTCCATCTAGGCACGAGCATCTGAACGAGCTTAACGATTTTCCGCTGCGTGCGCTGATTCGGGAGAGGATTGGGCAGATTTTGGAACCTGCTGCGTATCGAGCAGTTCCCGGCATGTACATCGCGCAGGTGTCTGCGGCAAAGAGTTGGCTGGCGGGCCACATCGCACTCAGCCGCTGGATGGCACACCAGCCGATGCATTCGCTGGATGAAGCAGTAGGGGGAGTAACTCAGCTGCTTCCTGTACTTATGAATTGTCTCGCGCTGAGCACAGATAGTAACGATCGTACGCAGTGCGCGCTCACTGCCGATAGCCCGGTGGTGGCCGTGCTTGACAATCTCCTGGGCACTATTGCTGTTGTTAACCGCGAGTCGCGCCCCTTCATCGTTGGCGGTTTGGGCCGCTATGTCAAGGAGCGCACCGATCTTTTCCCAAGCATATTCTCTGTGGCAGGCGGGCCCCCATGCGTTGCGCAAGAACAGGGCGAATCTGCGTACGATCACTTTCTCCATTTCATGGCATGCTATGATATTTCTGAGATGTTGCTGCGCCAAGCAGAGCGGCACGCCCGCGGTAAGATTGAGAACGCTGGCAGCGTGCGCGGCCCATGGGATAGCGATGTTTGCGCAGCATTGGCGAGATGCTTTAAGCTTCAGTGCGAGAGTAACAACAGTGGATTGGGCTGCGACGCACCCGGTCGATGTTGCTACAGAAACGCCATCTGTGCCCTCCTAGCTGCGGACCCGGTCGAGTGCCATACCACGCTGCGGAGCATTTGCGGGCGCTGGAAAGACACGTTTAAAGTGTTCGAGGCGTACGTGCTGCTACGGAGGGCCTTCCCCAAGCTTCCCAAGCTTCTGTCGATCTCGCCCGAACTCGTTGCAGATGTCTTTCCCAATGAGAACGAGCCCACAGCAGAGCAAATACAGTCGCTGCTGAGAATCTTCGCGGCCCTCGCGCTTACTTATCATGACTATTTAGGCCTATGCAGCGTGTTCCACAAGTACCGCGCTTTACTTAGCCAAGAAAGTGCGAGCGAAGTTGTTGAGTTGCTAAAAAAGCGGCCTAATGCCTACAGCTACATGCCTCGGGCGATTTCGACGCGCTTATACAGCACGGTTGACAGTGTGCGTACGCCGTCATTCTATTTAGCGCTTACGGAGTTGTTATTCGACTGTCTCGAGAATGGGTTCGATATTGAGACACTTCCGAAGCGGGTAAAGGATTTGCCACAGACAAGCGCTCTTGCGTTCAGAGGCGAGTAGCCGAACCCGGTACCGCCTAGCAGCTCTTATGACAAAGCGCTGTCAAAATAGAATAAATTGACTTCAGGAATTTAATGTTATGATGATTTAACGCATGCGAAGCCACTCTGTCCAGGAAATTGTGCTGAATGAGAACGTCGAGTTACGAGTTGACACGCGAGTGCCGACGGGCATCAAGATTCAGGCTTAAAAGTCTGATATCTTGATATTCGATAAAAAACGCCGCGAAATCACCCAATAGAGATGAGGATCACAAGCTAGGATCGGCTAGTCACTGTAGAAATCGAAAAGAAGCACAAGTACGATATCTTAGCTAGCAAGCTGGGCCTGGAGTACATGTGCAAAGCGCGCATAATACCGTACTCCATGGCATAGGACGGGGTGCTTACGAAACATTACAAACGCTACGTACGAGACATCAGGATTCCCGAGACTGTCGAGGCGTACATCCATCCAGACGATAGCGCTCAAAAGACGCTGGAAAGCATCTCTCTCGATTACCGCCGCAGAGCTGCACCAGACGACGGGGCAGGGCGGAATTAGCGCTGAGAGCAAGGGCGGAGCCGACGAGCATCATAGCTCAGGCCTGCACTGGTCAAACTGAATAGCAAAAACGCGAATATCCCTCAATATATTTACCTCTTATAATTACTCCCTAAATAGATTTATTTGTATTCTGTGGCCTCGTCTGCCGCTTTCCTTTTATTTCCTTGCGCAAATATGGGCTTAGTCTCAGGCACATGCACATGCCAGGGCACCCGCGCGGTCTTGCGATACGCTTCAAGACACTTCATCAAATAGTCAGCTTCATCGGGATAGGTAGGTTTTTAGCGTCTTCCACAATTTAGTTCGAGAAATTTTTTACATACAGGCCAAGTTAGTCATTTCATCCACGCATACAGGCCAAGTTAGTCATTTCATCCACGCATACAGGCCAAGTTAGTCATTTCATCCACGCATACAGGCCAAGTTAGTCATTTCATCCACGCATACAGGCCAAGTTAGTCATTTCATCCACGGTTCTTAACCCAAATTAAATTTTTATTTATTTTTAGTAGTAATAAGAAATAATGACATTATAAATAATAAGAAAGTAAAGTAAGTAAGCAATTTATTAATTAATTTAAGCAGCGGAACTTGCAATGATCAAGATCAATTAGCTCGACTTGTCCAGCGCTTTCAAGTAACATGAGCCAGCCCAAAATATTCTCGCAGCTTGGCCTATAATCCTTGCACCACAAATCACGCCGTACTTGCTGAACAGTGAATGTTGCACTAGCATTCTTTGTCGCGTACTTAACAAGCCTAGTGTAGAAGCTCACA
>JALRLY010000216.1:0-10760 GCA_023647555.1 Pancytospora philotis
GCCTTTGCTGTGTATCAGGTGCTGTCAGTGTTTATTATCGGGATGCCTGCTGCCAAGAAGAAGCTTCGTGCTTCGAGCACCAAGAGAGTTGTATGCGAGGAGATCAACCCGTTCGTAGGAGCGATCGATACATACCTGTATTTTAAAGATCGGCTGCTTGAGCGGATGTACCAGCGCTACATTACAGCCATGAGCAAGAAAAAAGCGCGAACGTTAGAGCCCACCGCAAAGCGCAGGCGGTGCCCAAAAAAGCGCACTTTCCATAATATGCTCTACAGCATCATCACATATATTCTGATGCATGACAACCCTGTCGTTTTCATCCACAGCTTCGTCAAGTCGCGGCTGGCAGAGTACCACATGCTTGAGCTAATGTTCGAGAGACTGGATATGGGCCAGCTTATAAAAGCTTTCAGTACACTTACCCCTGATCATGACCGCACAGTACTAGACAAAGTTCTCACCAATCACTGCGGCAAAGTAGACGCGATTAAGCAGGCTATGAAAGAACTAGTCGCAGGGAAGATAAAGCAAAGCCCAAGCCAGTTCATAGGTAGCTCTGAAGAGAGGATGCATTCTGAGGACATGCTGGCGCACTTTTCTCTGAGGTGTGGGGAGGGCGGATACTCGATACAGCAGGAGCTCATTGCGATTCTCGATGCCATATACGCTGAAGTGGAGAAAGGGACTAGGTTCTACTTCAAATATAAAACTATGGCTAGTTTTATATACAACATCGTTGTGGAGAAGTATAGAAAAAGAAATATCGTATTAGCTGGACCAGCGCTGGACTACATTACATCTAGATACAGCAAGAACTTCATCTATATGCTGACTCGCCAGTATCCGGTGCAAGGCCCCAAGCAAGATAAGCAGGATACCATTAAAAGTCGTGTCATGAATAGAATAATAAGCCATACATGCAGCGAGGACATCAGCCGTGGAGACCCGTGCTTCGTGCGCGGCTATCTCGGGGCGCAAAGGAAAAAAGGCATGATCACCGAGCCGCAAGAAGCTGAGTATTTGTATACCTACTTCTGCAATAACGATCAGTCTAAAAGGGATAAGCTTTTCGTCATCGATGGTAATTTTCCGGAGCCGCTGCCGTTCGAGTTCCGTCGGCGCGTTGTAGATTACCTGTATGAGGAAATATGCGCGAGCAACCCAGACATTGCAGCTGCAGTGCAGACGAGATATGACAGCAGCCCGGATAAGAATGCCAATAGCCTCTATCAGGCGAAGTTCGATGCGTGCCTTGCATACTACCAAGCTCTGGCGCAAACAGCAAACGCGGCGCAAGGTAGCGCTTGCAGTCCCTGTGTAAGCTAACGGAGCAATAGCGTGCTTCATACCACTCTAGAATCTACAATAAAAGTCATTATGCTGTAAGTACCCCTCAATGGGCAATTCTCCCCCAGCAGGCCTACGAACATTTCAGTGTTGCAGGCGCATGCCAGCACGCGACTAGTTTGCTGCTTCAATGCGATGGCAAGTTTTCTGCATCTGCTGCTTCGTAGCCGCTATAGGCTGAAATGCGCGCCGAAGCCCCCGCTTCTATTTCTAGGTAAATTTTTAGTCGGCCAAAAATTGCACAGCCCGCATGCTGTCAAATCTTATACAGCTGCTTTCGCACGTGCATAGAGCGCACGGGAGCGGCGCGACTACAAAAAATAAAAATAGCAGCCTGCTTGTTAGCTATGCCACTTTTGGCTCGTTTGGTACCGGGTTCAATGCACTCGAGGAGCGAGTGCTCAAGGACGTGTGCGGACGATCCATAGCATGCACCAGCCCTGAAATCCCGCAGTCCGCGATTGACACGCCATCGATAGTCGCCAATGATTTGGCACGCAATCTCGTACTAACATTTATCCACAGCGTCGACCTGCCTGCGCTGCTCAGTCAGCTGCTCGTGGACACCGGGTTTTCGCACCACCAGCTACTTGTGAAGCTCTTCAGCGTAAACTTCAGCAAAAGACTGGGCAAGGAAGTGCCCGGTGGCACTGGTATTTACCAGCACTATATCACGATCACTAAACTGCACTCGAATAAACTGACGATGGTCAGTGATCATATTTGCGAGCGGCTGTGTTTCAAGGCTAGTACAAACCTTGCAAGTTATACTGCGCAGAATACTACCCGATTTACTGCCTTCGACCTTGGCTTATATGCAGCCAAGCGGCTGCAGATGTGCCGCCGCGCGCGGCTATCCGAAGTCACAACACAGATCGATCAATGGCTCAGACCCGCGGTTTTTACCAAGGAGCTGTTGGCATTTGTACACGAATTTGCCCAGGTCGTCTTGTACTCATACACAGCATCAGATTCTAAGTTACAGCAGCTCAAGTTGGGTATATGCGAGCTGGTGGCACGGAGCCCGCACGAAGAATATCTGATACTTTTTGATGCATTTGATAATCTATTATCAGTCCAGGATTGTGTCTGCTCTATCCTGGCCAACGATAACAGAGTAGATTTTAACCCGCACTTCATTGCTAATTACATAGCATACGCGAAGAAAATAGCCAAGCGTTACCATCATGTCAACCTTCAAAGGATGTGGCAGTCGTATTTGCCCAATGCAGATGCTCTCCATCGCATCATACTGCGCTGGGGCGACATTCGGTGCTTTCTTGGGCAAATACCCGTTCCGCTGCTGATAGAGTCTATTGAAAGCCTGTATAAAGAGTCTACCAATAGCACTGGCAGGAACGATATCATGACCAGCTTCATGGGAATGCTAGATTTTGATACCTTCGTGACAGTCACGAAAAAATTCAAGCCAGACCAGCGCGACGCTTGTATTGACTTCATGCTCCGCCATCTTGATGCGACTTCCAGAGAGGCTTACATGGGCTGTATTGCAAATGCAATTTTGTATGCCCGCGTTCGGTATAATCCTCGGAAATACTACGAGGATTTAGGAAGAAGACTCGAAGCATCTGGGAAGAATGATGCGGGGCAACATTAGTTGCGCATTATGTATTGTATGGTGTAGTGTGCATAGGCACAACTACGCCAGTCCATTGATGCAGGTGTAACTCATAATGAATTTATGTAGTAAGAAACATTAAATAATTTCTCGTGCATTCTTCTAATGTCTACACTCTGTTTACAATTCATCATACTAAGACCTGAGCTGCCATCCTGACTATCTACGGCCTCCTACTCAAGCACTCGGGGCATCCAGTTCAGAGTTATCATTAGTCTCTTCATATAGCCCATTGTTTATCCCTGTATGCGGGCAAAGTTTACTCGGTTGCTGCTCCTGGCACACGCAGACCTTGTAAATGGCGCGGCTGAGCAGAATGCGAAAGACGATGCCCTGCCCGGCTACAGCTCTTTCTGCTCCCCCGCGTTTCTCCAGCTTAATGTGCTAGAGGAGCAGACGCTCGAGGCGCTGCACAGGGAATGCATGGCATATGACTGTCCTGAACTCCCGCAATCATGCATCAACGCGTCTGCGCTCTGGATCGCCCCCTGCGACAGGGCGCGAAGCGTTGTGCTATCTGTGCTCTCCGAAGAAAGCCCACTACAGCTGCTTAACCAGCTATTAGCACACACAGGATTTGCAAGCCACTGCCTGCTGATAAAGCTGCTTGACGCCACTTACGTCAGACAGCTCTGCGAAGCAGATTCTGGCAGTGGCACTGCATACCGCGATTTCCAGAGAATTACCGAGAGAGAGTCGGGGAAGCTGCATGCAGCACACAAGTACGTCGCTGATAGCATACTTGCAGATCTCAATGTAGATCTCGGCACCTACGTATCACGCTACGGCGCCAAATCCAGTGGCTTCGACCTTGGGCTGTTTGAGGTCATGCGAACGAATGAAATTCGAGTGGGGCTGCTCGCTGAAATCACGCAACAGCTCGATCTGTGGCTGAAACCAGAGAGTTTATCCGTCACACTCCTGGACGATGTTTGTGAGTTTTTACAAGTGGTCTTGCAGTTCAGCCTTTTAACCGCGAGAGCACTGCGAGGCATTCGCTCTCACATAGTCAAGCTGGTCATGCAAAGCCGGCGCACCGAGTGTTTAGCGCTTTTCCGAGTCATCGATGACCCGACCTCTGTACAGCGGCTGGTTTCTCCCTACTTGAAGGCCGACTGCCATCGTAGCATCAGCCCGCAGTTTATTCTGCAGTATATAGCCTACGTCAAAGGCTCAATTCAAAGTGCCAAGCACAACATTGGCAGAATATGGAGGTGGTATCTGCCGGATGTATTCGCGTTGCACCACGTGTTGGTGACCTGTGACGAGCCCCGGACTTTCTTCAATCAAGTACCGTACAAGATGCTGCTCGGCTTTTTCGTAGATCTGCACACCATGCTTTCTGATGATCCCCGAAGGATCCCAGTTATGAGCGATCTTATGCGACTGCTCGATTTTGAGTCGTTCGTTCTGCTGTTAATGAAAACTGAGCTCTCGAAAACCCGTGAGCTGTTGCGCTTCATGTTGGGGTGCCTCGATCAGAGTACCAAGGCTGTTTATTTATCCGAGGCGCAGGATGTCCTCATCAGCGCAAAGTATAACAGCAAAACCGAAGAGTTGTCGCGCAGTATAGTAACGGTGTTGGAGTCCTACGGTACTAGCACAGTCACGTTGCCCAGCACGCCCAGTTGTATTTACAGTGCGCTGCTAAACACCTCGGTGGGCGAGGGAGAGAATAATTAGCCAGGTGTTTGAAAATGAAGCATACGTTTATCTTACACTACATAATTTAATCTCAAGCTAGATAATAAATGGTCAAATTATCATGCTGTAAAGTCTGCAGAGCGCTAGTATGCGGTCATCAAATGCAACTATTTTTACACTGGTTATACAGATACTGTTAAATGAATAGTTTCTGATTATAGCCCGCTGATCCATTATTTCATTTTTAAAATTATATCTAGTTGTTAAACTATTTGAACAGTTCATATCATCCCTTTACCAACCAGTATCCTGCATGGTGCCACAAATAATCTACCTATTTAAGCCCCGCTATTTTAGGTTATATTCAAGATTTATAATTCGATCAGATGCTTATTCCCTGTTTGTTATCGCGATTTGTTTGGATGCTGCCTATGGTGCATAGTAGCCTCGCAAATAACGATAGTGAGGCTCTTACAGATGGGGAAACACTAGCCGATTATGCTACTTTCGGCTCGCTCGAAACCGTGGAGCTTAACGCGCTGGAGGAGCAGACGCTCGAAGCTCTGCGCAAGAAGTGCATGGCGCGGCACTGCCCCGAACTTCCACAGGCACGTATCGATGCATCCGTGTCCCAGATCGCCCCGCGCAATAAAGCGCGCTGCGTTGTGCTCTCCGTGCTCTGCAATAACAACCCGTTAGCGCTGCTTGGCCAGCTGATGGGTGGGTCTGGATTTGCAAGCCACTGGCTGCTGGACAAGCTCTTTCATAGGGACTACGTCATGCATCTCCAGAGCGAAGCGCCCATCGGCACCGCAGTCGATTACCAGTTTTGCCGGGCCTTCAAGGTGCATCTGGCGATGCTAAAGCCTGTCAGAAATTATGTTGACGAATATGTGCGTGCCGCAATCAGGATAGACTTTGGCGATTATGTGGCGCGGAACGGCAGTCGGGCCTCGGCGTTCGATCTCGGCGTTTTGGGTGCCAGGAAACAGGCTCAGGAGCACTGGTACATACTCCCAGAGATCGCGGAACAGATAGAGCTATGGCTTACGAGTGTGAGCGAAGAGCTAGTATCGCGCATTTGCGAGGTGGTCCGCGTGATTTTGCATTCAGATGCTCTAACGCACACGGGGGTGGCCAGCTACAAAACGTATGTAACGGGGATAGTGGCGTGCAACCCGCACAGAGAAGTGCTGAGACTGCTCAATACTTTCCACAATCCCAGATCTGTCCAGCTTCAGATCACGAATATCCTGAAGGATGACGGCTACCGCCGGGTCCACCCGGGCTTTTTCTTGAACTACCTGAAGTGGTTGAGAGTGTTCAGCAATTCGCCAGTCAAGGGAGTTTGCTGTGCGTGGAAGCGGTATCTGAGAGACGGGTACATGCTGCAGCACGTACTGCAGATTTGTGAAAAGCCCTGCTTCTTTTTGAGGGAAGTACCGCACTCAGCGCTGTATGATTTCCTTATGCAATTGAGCGCAGTAACGGATGATATGCCGCGCAGAGACAGCGCCTTGCGCGTGATTATGAAAAATCTAAGCTTTTACAACTTCACGCGAGTTCTCGCTAAGGCTGGATTGGGCGGGCACCAAGCCCTTATGCGCTTCGTGCTCGGATACCTCGACGATGATACTAGAGCTGCATACCTTGCAGGCGCTAAGAATGAGCGAGGCTACAGCGGTACGAATGGGACCAAAACATTCATGGATATGTACGTCGATATAGAGGCGGAGTTGGAGGCTTCCACGCACGGTGCTCACAACACCGATGACACCCGTTCCGTTCAATGAGGCCTAATATGAATGGCATCCGTTCATTATTCTATCGATAACGAACACACTTCTCTGTACTTATCACTAGCATAAATTTATCATAAACTAAGAGTTGTAATGGTAGCGTCAGCTGCGCTCCACATTCTGGTATTTATTCAAATAAACAGCCCATTGTATGCCTGAAACTCGTTCTTTGCCTTATGCGCTAGCGCTTTCTAGCGCTTTACAAAGCATCTGGAACATGACTTTGTTGAATCAGCATCCTGCAGAGTGCCCGGCACGCGCGACTCCCGACCAGGGCGTGGACCATATCAGGTCCGGTGGTAAATTTTGAACCGATTAAAAATTTTCATTCCCTGAATGCTGTCTAGGTTTGTTCGGATTCTGCTCTGGGTGTGCAGCAGCTCTACAAAGAGCGGGAGTGTGGATATTAAAGGTGGACCTGCCCTAGTCGACTACGCCACGTTTGGTTCGCTCGAAATTATGGAGCTTAACGCGCTCGAAGAACGAACACTCGGTACGTTACGCAAAATGTGTATGGCGCGCGACTGCCCGGAGCTTCCACATAAGCTTATCGATGCGTCCGCGTTCTGGGTCGCCCCTAGCGACAAAGCGCGCTGCGTCGTGTTATCTATGCTCTGCAAAGAAAGCCCGCCAACACCGCTCAAACAGCTATTAGCACACACGGGATTCGCGAGCCACCGGCTGCTGGCAAAGCTTCTCCAGCCGTACTACGTCAAGAGCCTCCGAAGCGAGGTGCCTGATGGCATCGCTATCAGTTACCAGTTCAGCAGGGCCATCGAGAAGCACTGGGAGGAACTTAGGCCGGTCAGAGAGTGCATAAACGAATGCCTGCTGACCGCGACTAGGATGGACTTTTGCGACTATGTGGCGCAGAGCGGCAGTAGAAATACCGGCTTCGACTTCGGCGTTTTGGCAGCCAGGAAGCAGTTCTCCGAGCGTAGGGGCGTATTTCCTGAGATTTCGAGGCAGATCAAGCTATGGCTTACATGCGAGGATGTAAGCGAAGAACTATTGTTTACTGTCTGCGAGTTTACACGAACAATTCTGCATGCAGGTACTTTAACAGCTCCAAGAATACTTAGCTATAAAGCCTATATAGCCGAGTTGGTGGCCTGCAGCCCGCACAAAGAGCTACTGGCATTGTTCAACGCCTTTCACAATCCTAGTTCCGCCCAGCGCTGCATCGCAAAAATCCTGAATGCTGATGGCTACCGTAGAGTTTGCCCGGATTTCATCTTAAACTACCTGCAGTGGCTGAAAGAGTTCGGCAGCTCACCCAGGCCATTAATTAACTTTACGTGGAATCGGTATTTGCAGACCGGTTATGCACTGTCCCGTGTGCTGCAACTCTGCGAAAATCCCCGATCCTTTTTGCAAGAAGTACCGCAATTATTGTTATACAATGCTGCCACGCGCTTGCGCGATGATACAGACGATATACCGCGTAGAGACAAGGCCATGCGTATAATCATGAATAACTTGAGCCCTCACACCTTCATCCGAATTCTCACTAAAGTTAAACTGGGTAAATACCATGCCATCATGGGCTTCATGCTCGGATACCTTGACGATGGCGCCAGGGTAGCTTACATTGCGGACGTCAGGAAACTGAAAAAAAGCAAACGTAAAAATAGAAGCAAAAAATTCGTAGATGTGTACCGCGATATCGAGATAGAATTAATGTCGCATACAAACAATGCTCGCGCCATCGTTACTGCTGCCCATGCAGTTTAAAGGTAGACTATTAAGAAGGATCGTCATTTGCAGTCTTCTCAGCAACAAATCTGGGTCTTTGTATTCTTCACTAAGATTAAGCTCACTGTATCATAGCTAAGCAGTGTTAAAGCATTATCGGCTGTACCTTTCGAATAAATAGCCCATCATAAGATAGCGGAAATATTTTTTCTGCTGTGCATTAGCGCCCTTCTGTGCCTCCTCAAGCATCTGCCTTACCGCTTTATCAAAACAGTGTTTTGCATAGAGCCGGGGTGCCCAACTGTAACGCGTGCGGCGTCAGGTTCGGCAAGAAAATTTTGATCCGATTAAAATTTTTCATTCCCTGGATGCTATCGCGATTTATTTGGGTGCTGCTTTCGGCGCGCAGCAGCCTTATAAAAATCGGAAATGTCGATGCTATAAGCGGACACGCGCTAGCCGACTATGCCGCTTTTGGCCTGCCCAAAATCGCGGACCTTAACGCGCTCGAACAACGAACACTCGATACGCTGTGCAAATCCTGCATGGCGTGCGTCTGTCCGGAACTTCCACAAGCGCTCATCGATAGGTCGGCATTCCGGGTTGATACCAACGGCAGGGCGCGTTGCGTCGTTTTCTCTGTGCTTTGCGAAGAAAGCCTGCAAAGAATCCTCGGAAAGCTACTGGACGACACTGGATTTGCGAGCCACTGCCTACTGGCAAAGCTCTTCAACAAGATCTACATCGGGGGCTTACAAAGCGCAACGCATAACGGCGGCAATCTCAGTGGCCAGTTCAACGGGGCTATCGAGAGGTGCTGGGCGAAGCTTGAGCCGGTCGTGAGTTATATAAGCACGCGCGTGCGCGCCACGGTTAAGATGGACTTCCGCGATTATGTGGCGCGGAACGGCAACCGAGATACCGGCTTCGATCTTGGGGTCTTGGGTGCCATGAAGCAGGCCTCCGAGCGCAAAGGAGTGCATCCGGAGATCTCGAAGCAGATAGAGTTATGGCTCGCAGGCGAGTGTGTAAGCGAAGAGCTAGTTTCGCGCATTAGCGAAGTTGTACGAGTAATCATGCATTCTGATGTTCTAACAACCGCAAGAGTGGTCAGTTACAGAGCCTATTTCACTGAACTGGTGGCTTGCAGCCCGCACCAAGAATTGCTGCAACTGCTCGAAGCCTTCCACAACTCTCGATCCATCCAGATTTATATGACGAATATTCTGAAAAACGATGGCTACCGCAGAATCTGCCCGGAATTTGTCTTAAACTATCTGAACTGGTTGAAGGAGCTTGGTGGCGATACCGAACAAGTACTTAATTTAACGTGGAGGCGGTATCTGAAGGACGGGTATGCGCTCTCCCACGTGCTGCAGCTCTGCGAAAATCCTGGATCTTTCTTGGAAGAAGTACCGCAACCGCTGCTCTACGACTCTGTCAGACATCTGCACGCAGTGGCGGATGATATACCGCGTAGAGACGCAGCTTTGAGCATAATCATGAAGAGCCTAAGTTTTCACGCCTTCACGCGTATTATCGCCAAAGCTGAACGGGGCGGATATCAGGCCCTCATGCGTTTTATGCTTGGATACCTTGACGATGGCGCCAAAGCCACTTATCTTGCTGGCGCCAAAGCCACTTATCTTGCTGGCGCCAGGAATCTGAAAAGATCTAATGGTAAAGCCATATCCCCAAAGTTCATAGAAATGCACCGCGATATTGAGAAGGAACTGAGGCTTTATTGGGAGTCTAAGCAACACCAAGACCGTTTATCGCGCGGCTTGAAGCGCGCCTGTTGGGAGGGAGTATTTATTTAAACTCATTGCGATTGATGCAAACCTGTGTACTTTTACTATCATAAAATCTATCATCGAACACAATAGCAGTATCAGCTGCGCCTCATTTTATGGTTGTTATCTAGTATTAGTAGTACGGCTCGATGGGAAGTTCACTACATCTGTCTTAAGCCCCTCCAGTGGATATCCATATTTCATAATAAACCCACTTTCTTCTTTCGCGCTAGCATCATCGAGTTTTCATTAAGCGTCGAGTTTATTGCTATATTATTAAGCACTCTGCATATTGCAAGACATCTTCGACCTCCAGCTAATCCCGCGCATTATCAGGTCCGACGGAAAATTTTGATTCGATCGGAAATTCACGTTCCCCGGATGCTAGCGGGATTTGTCTGGGTGCTGCCCTTGGTGTGCAGCAACCTTACGAAAAGCAGAACTGCTGGCATTGCAGGCGAACACGTGCTAGACGATTATGCCACCTTCGGCTTGCTGGGAGCCAGGAAGCTCAGTGCGCTTGAAGGGCACACGCTCGATGCGCTGCGCAAATGTTGCATGGCGCGCGACTGCCCGGAAATTCCACAATCACTCGTCGACGCGTCTGCGTTTTGGGTCGCTGCCAACGACAAGGCGCGCAGCGTGATAATATCGCTGCTCTGCAAAGAAAACGCTTTGGTGTCGCTCGCACGGCTACTGGGCGACACTGGATTTGCAAGCCACTGGCTGCTGTTAAAGCTCTTTCATGAGGACTACATTGAGAGCCTCCAAAGCGAGGTGCCTTTAGGCACCGCTATCAATTACCAGTTCAACCGGGCGATCGAGAAGCACCGGATGAGG
>JALRLY010000216.1:10810-24413 GCA_023647555.1 Pancytospora philotis
CAGGTTCGGAGCCATTTTTACATACTCCCCGAGATTTCGAAGCAGATTGAGCTGTGGATCGCGCGCGAGAGCATGAGCGCGGAGCTGGTGTCCAGAATCTCTGAGCTCCTACGCGTAATTCTGCATTCAAATATGTTATCGCTCTCGGGGTCCACCGAATACAGGGCGTACATAACTAGATTGGTTGCTTGCAGCCCCCACAAAGAACTACTAGCGCTTCTTAATGCCGTTCACAATCCCAGGGCTGTCCAGTCCCATATCACGAATATTTTGAAGAAAGATGGCTGCCGCAGCATCCGCCCGGAATTTATTCTGCGCTATCTGAGATGGTTGAAGGAGTTTGTCAGTTTGTCCAAGCCAGGAATAGGATTTACCTGGAAGCGGTATTTGAAGGACGGGTATGCATTATCCTATGCGCTGCAGGTGTGCGAAACACCCCAATCTTTCTTGGCCGAAGTGCCGCATATGTGGTTATTCAACATTGTCACACGTATGAGCAAAGAAACAGCTGATATACCGCGTAGGGACGATGCTATGCGTGTAGTAATGAAGAGCCTAAGCTGCTACACATTTTCACGAGTTCTCACTAAATCTGAATTGGGCAAGCACCGTGCGCTCATGCGCTTCATGCTCGGGTACCTCGACGATGAAGCCAGAATTGCCTACCTTGCAAGCGCCAAATTTCTGAAAAGCTACAACGGTAAGAGTAGACACAAAAAATTCGTAGACGTGTACCGCGATATTGAGGAGGAATTGAATTCTCACATAAGCACAGCCCGCAACACCCTGGCTATTACATCCGCTGTTCAGTAATGACTTTTTACAGAGGGTATTCATTCATAATTTTGCAGCTAATGCAGACTTCTTTGCTTTTTATCAGCATCGAGTCTCTTATGCAATAAAAAATGGAACGTTGTAGCATGCTCTACTTTTTCATAAGTTTGATTTGAATAAATAACCCCTCATACGGCTGAAAACTCGCATTCATTTCTTAGTTTTAGTGTGCTCCACCGCATCTCTAGGCATCTAGCCCGTTGCTTTATCAAATATCTACTTTGAATGATGCCAGGCATGACCAACCCCAGCTATGGCGTGCACAGCACAATGTTCGGTGTAAAATTTTTAATTTGATTAAAATTTTCTTTCCCCAGATGTTGCAGCATTTTGTCTGTATACTGCCTCTGTTACACTGCACCCCTGCAAGTCGTGGGGTAGCAGATATTATAAACGGGCACGCTCTGGCCGATTACGCCACCTTCGGCGCACAAGAAATCATGACGCTGAGTGCGTTAGAAGGGCAAACACTCGATGCGCTGCGCACATTCTGTATGGCGAGCGACAATCCTGAAGTTCCAGAGACGATCGCCAGCGCGTCTGCACGGTGGGTCGCCCCTCGCGACAAGGCGCGCTGCGTCGTGCTATCCGTGCTCTCCAGAGAGGACCCTTTGGCGTTGCTCAGCCAGCTGATGGCCCGCACTGGATTTGCGAGCCACTGGTTGCTTGGAAAGATTTTTCATGAGGACTTCGTCAAAAGCCTCCGGAGCGAATCGCCGGTTGACACTGCGATCGATGACCAGTTCGACAAGGCTATCGAGAAGCACATGGCGAAGCTCGGGCCGGTCGGGAAATACATAAGTGAATGTGCACTTACTGCCACCAAGATGGACTTCGGTGATTACGTGGCGCAAAATGGCGACCGTGACACTGGCTTCGACTTTGGCGTTTTGGGAGTCAGAATGCTGGCATACAAGTGCGACGAGGTATTTGCGGAGTTTCCTAAGCAGATCGAGCTATGGCTCGCGGGCGAGAGCATAAACGAAAAACTACTGGCCACCGCTTGTGAGTTTACACGGGTAATTCTGCATTCAGATCTGCCGTTTCCAAATGGCATAAAGTACTACAAAGCGTATATAGCGGAGTCAGTGGCGTGTAGGCCGCAAAATGAGTTACTGAGGCTGTTTGATGCTTTTCACGATGCTGGCGCGGTCCAGACTTGCATCACAAAAATTCTTAATGACTCTGGCTACCGCCGAATCAGCCCGGATTTCTTCTTGAACTATGTGAAGTGGTTAAAAACAGCCTCCAGTTCGTCTTCATCATCAATTAGCACTGCGTGGCAGCGCTACATTGAGGACGGGTATGCGTTGTCTCATGCGTTGCAGACATGCAAAGATCCACAGTCTTTCGTGGAAGACGTCCCACGCTTGCTGCTTCACGACTCCCTCGTGCGCTTACACGCAGAAACGGACAATATACCGCGTAGAGATGAGGCCGCGGGTGCAATCGTAAAGAACCTAGACTACTATACGTTTACGCGAATCCTCATTAAAGCTAAGCCAGGCGCGCATCGCCCCCTTATGCATTTCGTGCTCAACTATCTCGACGATGGCGCTAAAGCGACTTATTTTGCTGCCACAAAGCATGTTAAAGGCGACAAGAGTAAAAATAGAACCAAAAAGTACACGACCGTGTTTCGTGATATTGAGCAAGAATTGAGGCCTTATGCGAGTGGCACCTGGGACTTCTCGAGTGTTCCTCGTGCAGTTTAATGGCGAGCACCTACAGGGCATCCCTTCGAATTTTTCGCTCGGCCAATGCAGACCTGTGTGCTTTCTCAGCATCGAATCTATTATATCGTAAAAACTTGAAAATAAATCTCATTACGACAAGTTATATTTAGATGAATTCCTCTTGTGTACTAAAAAACCGCTTTTATCCCTTGGCGCTTGCATACTTCACGCATCTCTAGATATTTGGTATATCTTTTTGTCATAACAATATTCTGGATAGTACTGAGCATATTCAACTCCAAGCCATAGCACGCGCAGTGCCATGCCCGGTGGAAAAATTTTAATTTGATTTAAAATTTTCGTTCCCCGGATGTTATCGGGTTTTGTTCAGATGCTGCTGTGGGCACACAACAGCGTTGCAAGCAGCAGGGCTGTACCTACCATGGATAAATGTGAACTAGCTGACTACGCCACCTTCGGTGCGCAAAAAGTCATGACGCTGAGCGCGCTGGAAGGGCAAACACTCGATACGCTGCGCGAATTTTGCATGGGGCGCGACAATCCTGAGGTTCCAGAGACGCTCTCGAACGCGTCTGCACGGTGGGTAACCCCCCGCGACAAGGCGCGCTGCGTCGTGCTATCCGTGCTCTCCAAAGAGGACCCTTTGGTGTTACTCAGCCAGCTGATGGCCTGCACTGGATTCGCAAGCCACTACTTGCTCGCAAAGATTTTTCGTGAGGACTTTGTCAAAAGCCTCCGGAGCAAAGCACACACGTGCAATGAGCTTGATGTCCAGTTCGACAAGGCCATCGAGGAGCACATGGTAAAACTTGGGCCGGTAGAGGAATACATAAATGAATGTGTGCTTACCACGACTAGGATGGACTTCGGTGATTATGTGGCGCAAAACGGCGACCGAGACACCGGCTTCGACTTCGGCGTTCTGGGTGCCAGGATGCTGGAATGCGAAAGCGGTAGTGCGTCCGCCGCGATTTCTAAGCAGATAGAGCTGTGGCTCGCTGGCGAGAGTGTAAATGAAAAACTACTGGCCACTGCCTGTGAGTTTACTCGAGTAGTACTCCATTCGGATGTTCTCGAACCCGCAGGGGTGACGGACTACCAAAGTTTCATAGCTCTGCTGGCGGCGCGCAGCCCACACAAAGAATTGCTGGCATTATTCAATGCTTTTCATGATTCTAGTGCTGCCCAGTCTCGCGTCACGGAGATTCTGAGCTATGATGGCCACTTTAGAGTACGCCCAGATTTTTTCTTGAACTATTTGAAGTGGCTCAAGAAGTTCGGGAATTCGCCTGCAACAGCCATTAGTTTTTCGTGGAGGCGATATTTGCGTGACAGGTATGCGTTATCCCACGTGCTGCAAACATGCGCCGATCCACGATTCTTCGTGAAAGAAGTGCCATATTTGTTGCTCCACGAATCTTTCACGCATTTGCACGCCGAAAAGGCTGATATCTCGCGCAGAGACGAGGCCGCGCATGTGATCATGGAGAGCCTAAGCTGCTTTACTTTCACGCGAGTTCTCGTCCAGGATAAAATGGGTAAGCACCATGCGCTCATGCGTTTCATGCTCGGAAACCTCTCGGATGATGCCAAAGCTACTTACCTTACAGATATTAAGTACATTAGAGTTAACAAACATGGCAATAGAGCTAAAAAATATATGGATATATACCGCGATATTGAGGCGGAGCTGAAGTCTCACAAGAACAGTACTCTCAGCGCTGCGAGTGTTCCCCGTGCAGTTTAATGATGGCCTCTTATAGAGGAAAGAAGTCCTTCATATTTCTCTTGCAGTGGGCGCAGGCCTGTGTGCTTCTCAATAGCATCGAATCAGTTATATAGTATAGATTTGCATAATTGTAAAATGCCCGCTTTCCATAAGCAATGTCGTCAGGTATTTAGGGAATATAAAATTACCCTATACCTTTACCATCCTATAGTCCCCTGAAATTAAATATAAAATACCATCGTAATATGTAAACTTTGAATGGAGACCTCTTGCATCTGAAACCCCCTTTTATCCTCTAGAACTTGCATCCTCCATCGCATCTCTGCGCATCCGGCTTGTCGCTCCCTCGCGTGCCCAACTCCAAGCCTTCGTGCCCACGCGCATTGTCCAGTGGAAAAGTTCGCTTCGATTAAAATTTTCGTTCCCCGGATGTTCTCGCGATTTGTCTGGATGCTGCCTTTGTTGCACTGCACCCCTACAAGTTGCGGAGCGGCAGGTATTATAAATGGGCATGCTCTGGCCGACTACGCCACCTTCGGTGCGCTGGAAGCCACGACTCTTAGCGCGCTGGAAGGGCAAACGCTCGATACGCTGCGCCCATTCTGCATGGTGCGCGACAACCCTGAAGTTCCAAAGACGATCGCCAGCGCGTCCGCGCGTTGGGTAGCCCCCCGCGACAAGGCGCGCTGCGTCGTGCTCTCTGTGCTCTGCGGAGAAGATCCGTCAGCGTTGCTCAGCCAGCTGATGGCCCGCACTGGCTTCGCAAGCCATTGCTTGCTGGCAAAGATTTTTCATGAGGACTTCGTCGAAAACCTCCGGAGCGAAGCGCAAACTGACACCGCGATGGATGACCAGTTCGACAAGGCCATCGAGAAGCGCATAGTGAAACTCGGGCCGGTCGGGGAATACATAACTGGATACGTGCTTACTGCGACTAGGGTGGACTTTGGCAATTATGTGGCGCAAAACGGCGGCCGAGATACTGGCTTCGACTTCGGCGTTTTGGGAGCCAGAATGCTGGCATACAAGTGCGTTGGCATGGTTGCAAAGTTTTCAAAGCAGATCGAGCTTTGGCTCGCGGGCGCGAGCGTAAGCGAAAAGCACTTATCCATCGCTTGTGAATTTACACAAGTAGTTCTGCATTCTGGTACCTTCGTACCCACATGGGCACGAGCCTACAAAACCTCTGTAGCAGAGTTGGTGGCGCGCAGCCCTCAAAATGAATTGCTGGCATTATTCAATGCTTTTCATGATTCTAGTTCCGTGCAGACTCGCGTTACGGGCATCCTGAAAAATGCCGGCTACTGTCGAATCCACCCGGTTTTCTTCCTGAACTATTTGAAGTGGTTGCACGAGTTCAGCAACGGTCCTAAGTCAGCAACTAGTGTTGCTTGGAAGCGCTACTTGGAGGACAGGTATGCGTTATCCCACGTGCTACAAACATGTGCAGATCCGCGATCCTTCATGGAAGAGGTGCCATATTTGTTGCTCCACGAATCTTTCACGCATTTGCACGCCGAAAAGGCTGATATCTCGCGCAGAGACGAGGCTGCGCGTGTGATTATGAAGAGCCTAAGCTGCTTTACTTTTACGCGCGTTCTCGTCCAGGATAAATTGGGTAAGCACCATGCGCTTATGCGTTTCATGCTCGGAAACCTCGACGATGATGCCAAAGGTACGTACCTTGCAGATGTCATGCATTTGAAAGTCGACAGAAATGGGAATAGATCTAAAAAATATATGGATATATACCGCGATGTTGAGGCGGAGCTGGTGTCTCACATGAGCGTTAACCTCAGCGCCGAGAATGTTCCCCGTGCGGTTTAATGGTAAACATCTACAGAGAGGATGCATCCATATTTCTCTCGCAGCAGATGCAGGCCTATATGATTCTCATTAGCAATTAAACTATTATGTAGTAAGCATAATGGATAATAGTAAACTGCCCGCTTTTTATGAGCACTTTCGCTAGGATTCAAGAAATATAAATTTTACCCTGTTCCTTTGCTATCCGACAGTCCTTTGAACCCAAAAAATAAACATCATCACAACATGTTATCTTGAATGAATGTCTTCTTGCATCCAAATACACTTTTATCTCCAGGCACTTGTATTTTTCACATGCCCAACTGCCAGCCGTAGCGCCCGGCGCACTGTCCGGTGGAAAAGTTCGATTCGATTAAAAATTTTCATTCCCTGAATGCTACCGAAATTTGTCTGGATGCTGCTTTTGATGCACTGCAGCTGTGCAAAAAGCTGGGCTGCTACTATTACAGGCGGACACACACTAGCTGATTATGCTACTTTTGGTTCGCTCCAAGCTGTGGGGCTTAACGCACTGGAGGAGCGAGCACTTGATACGCTGTGTAAATTCTGCATGGCGCGCGACGATCCTGAAGTTCCAGAGACGCTCGCCAGCGCGTCCGCTCGGTGGGTCGCCCCTCGCGACAAGGCGCGCTGCGTTGTCATGTCCGTGCTATGCAGCAAAAACCCGCTGGCGTCACTTAACCGGCTGATGGCGCGCACTGGATTTGCATGCCACTGCTTGCTGGTAAAGATTTTTTATGGGGGCTACATCAAGAGCCTGCAGAGCGAAATAACAGCTGACCCCGCGATGGATGACCAGTTTAACAAGGCTATCAGGAAGCACTCGCTCAAGCTTGGACCTGTAGGAGAGTATATAAATGAATGCGTGCTTGCCACGGCCAGGATGGACTTCGGTGAGTACGTGGCGCAAAACGCCGACCGAGACACCGGCTGCGACTTCGGCATTTTGGGATCCAAGATGCTGATCTACAAGTGCGTTGGCGTAGTGGAGGAATTTTCTAAGCAGGTCGAGCTATGGCTTGCGGGCAAGAGCATAAACAAAAAACTATTGTCCACCGCTTGTGAGTTCACACGAGCAGTTCTGCATTCACGTATTCTCGTATCCGCATGGGCGACCGGGTACAAATCCTTTATAGCCGAGTTCGTGGCGCGCAGCCCCCACAAAGAATTGCTGGTGTTGTTTAGTGCATGCCATGATTCTAGTTCCATCCAGGCTCGCGTCACGGACATCCTGAAAAATGGCGGCTACCATCGGATCCGCCCGGATTTCTTCCTGAACTATCTGAAGTGGTTGCGCGAGTTCAGCGACGGCGTCAAGACAGCAGTTAGTGTTTCATGGAGGCGATATTTGCGTGACAGGTATGCGTTATTGCATGTGCTGCAAATATGCGAGGACCCCCGATCCTTCATGAAAGAAGTGCCGCACCTGCTACTCTATAATACTTTCAAACTTTTGCATGCAGTGACGGACGATATATCGCGCAGAAACGAGGCCGTGCGTGTGATTACGAAAAACCTAGACTACCGTGTATTTACACTAATTCTCACCAAAGCTACACAAGGCAAATACCACATCCTTATGCGTTTTGTGCTCGGGTGCCTCGACGATGATACCAGAGCTGCTTATTTTGCAGCCGCCAAGCAGCTCGAAAACGGCAGGAGCAAAAACAAAACCCAAAAATATAAAGATGTGTGCCGCGATATCATGGAAAAATTGAAGTCTATTATGGATGCTGCCCCTAACATCGTGGAGGCTCCCCGTGCATTTTAAAGATAGATTGATGGAAAGTAATGGTAGTTTGGCTCATTCATAGCAGTAAACATGCTGCGAGTATACAATCTGCTGCATCGTAAAATGACATGTTGAATATCAATAAATTACTGGAAGCGCTATAGTGGGCTGTATCTTCCAGTCTCTTCTGGCGCCATTGTATTGTTGGAGGCTTACCGCAGTAGCTAGGGCTAGCTACCTTTAGTTGCACAGTAGTACCAGTTCTTTCACTTCACGATCCATGAGTTTACGTAAATACTTGCCAAGCAGCCCAACCGCAACGCTGAGTGCCTGTTAGATAATACTAAGCTTACAAAACGAAATAAAATCGACACGAATTTCGGCTTGTCGTTTTACCTAAATGTTTTGGCATACGCAATCTCAATCAGCAATACGGCATTACACGTGTAGGTAGGTATACAAATAAATCCAAACACCAGTATTCTTCACCCTGCATGATCTCCTGGTTACTTTTCGGATGCGTGCTCGCCCAATTATCCCAGTACGAAGAGTTGTATGCAGACGCAGATACAGATGTTAGGGCTGCGGTGCGTAGTCTACACAACAGCAGTTGCCTCACCGATGCGGAACAGGCGCTGCTCACCGAGATGTACCAGGAATGGATGGGCGCCCGTCTGGCAGATGAGCCTGACAGCCCAGACACCTGCTCTAAACCTAAGAAGAGTGAATCGGGCAAAGTACTAGCCACCGACTATATGGCAGCGAGGATGCTCGATAACACCAGCTGTAGCAGTCTTTACGATACGGTAGCTAAAACTATCAGACGAGCTTACCTTTACCGTAAAATAGTGCTGATGTCAGCCCTGAGCGAGAGAGCCAACAAGCCCGTCCGGGGCATTTTATGCAGTCAAAACAGGGAGAAGGACACAAAGGGGCAGAAGCGCAAGCTGAGGTTTAGCTTAACAGAGTCCATAAGCCCGCCAACCCCAAGGGAGTTGCTGGCCAGGGCGGTGCGCAGCGAGGCCAACACGCCGCACGATTTTGCGCTCTACGTACTGGCCGAGAGCTACGACAAACGGCGGGACGATTACAGCCCTAAATTGCTCACAGCGCATCTCAGTGGGATTCTTAAAATGCTTTTGGTGTTTGCTGCGGAGCATGAGGGCGCCCTGGATATTTTCCTGCTCCCATTCATCAGTTTGATCGACAGGAATGCCGGACTGGCGCAGTGGGAGGATGGAAACAAAACGAAGCTCGCAAATGCCATTCTTTCGTGCATATTCAAGCTCGGCTATGTCGAAGGCATAGAAATCTTCTTTTATCTCAACTTCGGCCGTAAAAACACGCCAAGGAAGTTTCTGTGCGCGTTTTACGCGCAGCACCAGCTGAACACAGACAGCTGCGAGAGCCTGGAAGACACGTATTCTGAGTGTCTTAACTACATAGATGATAAGCTAATTGCTTTCCTAACTTCTGACAATAAATAGGCTCAAGAATGTCAAACTGGGTATTTTTGCTATGTAAGATGCAACGATTGTATAGCAATAGTATTCAAGTTGTATAAACACATGATATGGCTGTATATAAAGTGCCAGTCTATATGCAGCACTAGCTTTCACAGCGAGTTTTACACACTACGGTGCAATTGCCGCATGCGGCAAAAATTTTGGTGTCCGCTGCATTCCTTCATGGATCTTGACGAGATCATCGCGGCCTTCGCAGATACCAGCAAAGGGCCGCTGAGAACCTACCCGCGCAGGGATTACGGAGATGTGGCCCTGTACCATCTGCCTAACGGCGTGTGCATCTTCGAGGTGCCGGATGGCATAGAGCTGCAGGAGGGCCGCACGTACCAGCCAGCTGCGAACGGTCTCAGTTTCGACTTCAAATACAGAGTGATTGAGATACAGGACCGGCATGCCATAATACAGCGGCTCAGCTTCCACGATGCAGCGCTGCCCGTGGATACTCCTGAATGTTAATGGTACTGGCGCATCTGCCTGTGTGTCTATGGCTGTAATGAGCCTAATTTTAACCATCCAGAATTAACAATAAATTTACTCTGCTTATGTTTCGTGCATAGCCTTCAGTCTAGAGCACGCAACCCTCCGTTTGAACTCCTCGTAGTCTCCCTCCAGCAGCCTGCCCGCCTCCACGTTCAGCGCGTCCTCGCCGCTGGGATCGAGGAAAATGCCCACCAGCGATACCACGATGCTGCTGATGGTGTAGGACGGCATCCAGCCCTCACGCAGCACCCGCAGGCACACGCGCCCCTGCTCGTCGATGTTCGGGTGGTACACCGGGGAGTTGCAGAGCAGCCGCGGGCTGCCAAAGGGGTAGGTGTCCGGGAAGAGGAGGGTGAAGCGGTACGTTCCGCTGTACAGCTCTGCGGATACGTCTACGGAGAAGCGCATGGAAAGGCCATCGAGGGACATGCAGCTGATAGGGATCGCCATGTTGTCAAGATCGCTCTGGATGCGCAGCTTAGCGAAGGACATGGCGGTGGGCGTCGCTGCCGCGGTATTTAAACAGAGCCTTTATCGTGGATGGTGAATTATGAATAAGCTATTGAATACAAATCACTGAATGGTGGCCCATTCCTAGCATGCGAATGCTCGTGCCTAAAATAAATGCACAAAGAAGAAATGAAATGAAATTTCTGCGACCGCCCCCTCCAATGCATGTCCAGTTCGTAAGGAACGTGTACCCGGGCGATGCGATCGCAGAGGCCGGGCAGAAGTGCATCGGCATCGTGGACGGCCGCGCAGCCGTGGCGGGCCAGCTCTGCCGCATAGAGAATCTGTACTTCGTTCGCAGCAAGACGAGCAGATACAGCCCGACCAAGTTCGACGTTGTCATCGGCAAAATTTTCCACACGTCTGCGGACATGTACAAGGTGGATCTGGGCGGCTCCGCTGGCCACCTGCCCGTGCTTGCGTTCCACAACGCGACCAAGCGGAACAGGCCGGAGCTGCAGCGCGGCGATGTTGTGCTGTGCAGCGTAGAGCGCGTGGTCAACGGCGAGCCGCTGCTGTGCTGCCGCAAGGAGGGCTACGGCAAGATCGAGGACGCGTTCCCGCTGCCCAGCTGGAAGGTCCGCCTTCTCTACTTCAGCGACTGGTTGCCGCGGCTCGGCGCCAAGTACTCCTTCAAAATAGCGCTCGGGATGAACGGGTTTGTCTGGGTCGGTGGTGCAGATCCGCTGACGAAGCGCGATGTGCTGAAGGCGTTGCAGGACTTTAACTGAAAGGCTACTGCATATAGTATTCAGCGCTGATAGAGCGATTATTTTGCATTAAATAGTTTAAAAATAAATTTGTTTTACAATACAATTAGCACATGTGTTAAAATACTTTCAATGACCACTATTTGTCGCAGGTTGTTATAATATTATAAAATAAACTCATCTTTTATAATACACTAACATTTATACTTCATATTAGTTGTACTATAATGCTACATTTACACTTCTTCTACACCAGCAAGGTTTCATCCGCCATGTGCCCCAAAACACCTCCATACAAATCCAAACAGCGCCTTAAAAACGCGTCCTATTTACGCCGCATGCAGGAGATCGAGAACATCCGCCTGCTGTGCGCCGAGATAGTGGAGAACGCAGGCAGCGGCCACCCGGGCGCACCGATGGGGCTGAGCCACTTCATGCACATCCTGTACACTGAGTACCTCGTGCTGGACCCGGAGGATCCGAAGAACGCCGGCCGAGATATCATCGTGCTCTCCAACGGGCACGCCTGTACGATACAGTACGTCATGAACTACTTTATGGGTTTTCTCACGATGGATGATCTGAAGAGCTACCGCAGGCTGAACAGCCGCACTCCCGGGCATCCGGAAAAGAACGAGCTCGGTGTGGAGATCTCCACGGGTCCGCTCGGCCAGGGCGTGGCGGCCAGTGTTGGTTTTGCGATCAGTGCCAAGCTGCTTGGTAACAAAATACCTGAGGAAGGATCAAGAACAGAGCAGTCCATACACGTGTATTGCGTGTTCGGTGACGGATGCTACCAGGAGGGTATCACACAGGAGGCATTCTCCTTCTGCTCCAAACAGGGACTGAGCAACATCACTCATCTACGACTACAACCAGAACACGATCGATGGGCCCACCGAGCTATCGATGCAGGAGGACGTCCTTGCCAGGTTCAGGGCGCTCGACTTTACGGTCGTGGAGGCCTCTGGCGACGATGCAGAGAGCATGCGCAAAGCACTGAGTCTACCAAGCGGCAAGCCAAAAGTAATTGTCCTGCACACTGCCATCGGCAAAGACAGCGCGCTGGAGGGCAGCTGCAAGTCGCACGGATCGCCGCTCGGAGCAGAGAATCTGAAGAAGCTCAAGGAGAAGTACGGGATGACGGGCAAGGATTTCTATGTTTCAGAGGAGCTGTCGAAGGTCTATGCGGCCGCAAAGCAGCGGATGAAAAATGCGATCAAAAAGCGGCTCTACCCGCAGGCCGCACAGCTTCCCATCAGCTCTGTCCGGTTCGCCAGTGCCTATGAGTCAACGACCGCTGCTACGCGGCAGCACTTCGCCAAGGCGCTGAACGAGCTGGAAATAGACAAGCCGATCCTAAGCGGCTGCGCGGATCTCACGCCCTCAGTGCTCTCCAAAATCGAAGGCGCCACGGATCTGTGCGCTGAAAAAGGCATCAATGCCTATCTGCGCTTTGGAATACGCGAGCACTGCATGTGCGCGGTCATGAACGGCATTGCGGCACACGGCGTGTTCGTGCCGGTGGGCGGGACCTTCCTCAACTTCATCACCTACGGCTTCCCGTCCGTTAGACTCGCGGCCCTCGACCGGCTGAAGGTCGTGTACGTTCTTACGCACGACTCGATACAGCTCGGCGGCGACGGGCCCACGCACCAGCCGATAGAGGTGCTCGCCACGATGCGCGCAACGCCGGGCCTGGTGGTGCTGCGCCCGTGCGACGGCAGAGAGACGCGGGCCGCGCTGGCGCAGGCAATGAAGGAGGAGGGCCCGGTGGCCGTGGTCCTATCCAGGCAGCCCTGCAAGGAAATCGATGAGACGGCGGTAAATTTCAGGAACGGCAGCTGCACCGATGGCGTAGAGTGCGGCGCGTACTTTCTCATCAGGGAGGAGCACCCAGATGTGGTCCTCCTGGCAACGGGCGCGGAGGTCGGCCTCGCGTACGAGGTGCGGTCCCGTCTGAAGGACCGCCGCGTGAGCATCGTCTCCTTCGTATCATTTGAGCTGTTCGAGCGGCAGAACGCCGCTTACAAGGCTGCGATCCTGCCGTCTGCTGCGCTGAAGGTGAGCATCGAGGCCCTCTCCACTTTCGGCTGGGCGCGCTATTCTGATCTGCAGATCGGCCTTGATGAATTCGGGCGGAGCGGCGATGGCGCAGCGGTGTACGAGTTCTTCGGCTTCACGCCTGAAAAGATCGCCAGTAGAATAACAGAACGGCTGGCATGAATGCGATGATCGCACTTATGCAGCGCATAACTTTTATGCCATGCGCATCAGCAGAACCAACCTGCCCATCGACTTAAAGAATAAAAATTTTACCCCCACATGCGGTTCTTCTTCTTCTTAAACGTTCTGTTTGCTGCGGCTGCGCTGCACGATATCGCCGCTCGGACCAGCGGTCTCTACCACTCCGCCATCCAGGCCGCCAGCGGCCCGCTGAGCTGCGTCGACGCGGCGTACCGCGGCGCCGTGACCAAGCTCACCAAGCTGAAGAACAAGCTGTGCAGCAAGTTCCGCAAGACCGAGAAGCAGGTGGAGGACACCCTGAAGGACGAGGT
>JALRLY010000217.1:0-20780 GCA_023647555.1 Pancytospora philotis
CTAGTTTACCTGGCTGGATGGGGCAGGTATAGCCCTTCTCGCACATATACAGTGTAAGAGGATCAAAATAGCCATAGGTGTACTGCAAAATTGCATAGAGCTTATTCGAAGCTTCGGATAGAGCCAGATGCATTTGTTTAATGCTTTCCTCCTTGGGAGCCCATTTGCAACTGAGCTCTGCAAGAAGCTTCGAGTATGGATTAATCTTGGTAGGCCTATAAATAAGATCTAATTGCTGCAAATTACTACTTATCTCCTCGTACTCCCTTTCAATTTTCGTGGAATGCTCTTTTATCGTGCGCGCAAGATCAACGGCGCTATTCATCACTAACATATTGTGGCCATTGCATGTGTGCTCCAGCCCGGATAGCGATAGCGTAATGGATGGCGGGATTACCGGCGAGTTGCTCGTAGATGCGCATGCGACTCCCGAGGCCAACAGCAAACCGTACATATGGGTAAAATTTTACAGGTTACTGAATCCGCGGGGGATGAAAAGTTGAGCAGTGCGGCAATTTGCTTCAACAGAAAACGCATACTGGTTGTTTGGGGTCAAAGCCCAGGTGATTTATCAGCTGCAAATGGCATAGCGAGATTCATCGGCAGCAATGAATCGTACATGGGGGAGTATTGTTACAGGTTTGAGCCGGCTTGGATCAATAAAAATAGGGCAACCAGGGACTATAATATCCGTGGTTGCATGGCAGCCAGGAGAAACACATAACGGAGTATGAGTATAAGAGCCAGGACCCAAGCAACACTGCAAAAGCAGAGAAATTTCTGATGGACGTCTCCATCCACGCTTCGTATATCTGGGCGTCCATCTGCTCGGAGTGGGTATCGTATATCAGCGCATCATTTGTGCCAGAGAGCGATAGTACAGACGTCCACGCGACCGCATCTTAACTGTGTAGAGTATTAATCAACTTTATACACGCGAGAATACTAGCCAGGGCATGTGCAGAAGATAACTTAACGCAGTTTAACTAAAAAGTAATACGATATCTTATATCATCTGATTTAATTATTCTCTGTGGTATTATCCGCGGCGCTCGTCGCAGAATTCTTTGGCATATTTTTGCTAGCCCACCCAAATGCCTTTAGTGCTTCGCACGTATCGTGTATCTGCTGCCAATTGGAATCAGCATAATCGGCCTGATCGCCTATTAGCGATGGTGTAATCGACTTCTTCTCACTGTTAACGGAGCTTGATATCTGCTGCGGTTCCTTTCTGTCAGCAAGCTTGATTGCCGCTAAGTGATCCGACAGCTCGCGAGAACTAATTCTAGTTTTGAACTTGTCGCGGATGGCGCGCAAAGTCGTATAAAATGCTGCAAGCTCACCTTTTATATCACTCGATCGCTTGGCAATAGAGTCCTTGCCGTGGCTGGAGGCAGTGCTAGACTTGCGCAGGAATTTTCTCATATTGTCGTAGATATCATTAATCCTAATAGCCAAGTCGTATATCTTGCGGTTTAACTGCGCAGCTATCTGGAATAGTTTTGAATAGGCTGCCAGCCTCGCAGAGTGCAGCTCACTAAACTCACTTAAGGGCTGGTCGTGTAAGTTCTTGCATAGGGACGTAAGTCGTTTCCTCAGAACAACAGCATCAGCCGCAAAATTCTCGGCGTGTATACATAGCTCCTCAACCTGCTCCCTGCGTCCCATTTCTTCAAACTCAGAGTATTCTTTCGGCTCCACGAACTTGTACGTGTAGTCCGACTGCGCCTTTTTTAGGCATCCTTTGATAAAATCTGTGTACTGATACGCGATAGTGAGCATTTCGTTGATCAGCGAAGAATTGTCGAACACCGCATAAATGAACGCGTCGTGGCTCCTTTCCATCGGATCAAGACGGGCGGGGAGATCAGCAACCCACTCCAAGAAGGTAGCATCGCTTTTCTTGGTAGACTTTGCTTCCTCAAAGATTTTGCACAGTTCCTTATGATTTGCGTCCATGTCTTGCGGAACGTCTTTAATACCCTGTTCAAGCTCATCGGCGATGCTCATTATCGATTCGTGGTCTGTGTATCCGCAGTCTTGTGCTGTCTGTTGCGACGCACTGGATGGCAGTGCGACTGAAGGGTTGCTCACGGACGCGTTTACCGTTGCGACCGTTAGAAGCAACGAGCTGTACATGTGGGTAAAAATTTACACCAACAGTTAACCGGTTGGGCTGTATTAAAAAGGAGTCGAAAGGGGCAGGGGTAGTTGTGTGCTTGCTGAGCGAGCGCGAGAAGCTGCATGGATACTTCGAGTGCACGAAGCCTTATCGATTCTCTAACGAGAGATGCACCTCCGATTAGTTATCAGTGCTGCCACGCAATATTCTAACGACACTGGGCGCCCGCTTGTCCGCTTAACGCTGTAAGGAAGATTTTCCAAGACTGCGCAAAAGCCCGGCTCAGGAGAAGAATCTCCTATTCGCTGAACAACACCGCGATCGCGTGCTAAAGTATCTTTGCATCGCATCCACGTGCGTTAATGAATACTGCACGTGGCATGGGCTGAAAGCAGTCCATCAAATCCCAACTGAGAAACACCCTCTACGTGTAGTATTTAATTGCCCGTTGCTGTACTTCCAGGAGGGTTTTCTCCCGCCTTCTTATAATCTAGTATTGTGCGGCGCATGCAATCCAACTCTTGCTGGTCGCGGTCCGCGTAATCAGCTTGATCGCCCACCAGAGTAAACAGATCCCCTTCAGCCGCAGCAGAGCTTGGCAGCTGCTGGGGCCCCTTATTATCAGCAGTTTTAAGAGCCTCTAAGTAATTAAGAAGTCTGGGAGAATTCTTAATGCTTCTAAACTCATCACAGTTAACACGGAGCTCTTTCATCTGCACGTTAAGCTTTGATTTAATCTGCGAAGCGAACTCAGCCGGCCTGGTAGCAGCGCTGACTTTAACTTTATCGTAAACACCTTTGATTTCTCCGAGAACACGGATGCCCTCAAGGACACGGGCGTGAACGTGCAGATTCAGCTGCAGAGCACACCTTACCAAATTTGCGTAAACAGGCACCATGGAGTGGTCGGCCGCCGCAAACAGTTCATGTGATCCGGGCGGTACTTTTTTGCACAATTCCTTGAGCGTACCCACCGCGGTAATTGAATCAGCTTTGAGACTCTTGTTATGCTCAGTTAGCTCTTTGTACATGCGGAAGGCACTCATCTCCGCAAACTTCTCGTTTTCCTTTATCTCAGCATGCACATAGCCGCAGGATAGCCCTGCGGTGCGCAGGCAATCCCTGATGAAATCTAAATAGCTGTAAGCGACAGCAAACATCGCGTTGATACTTACATAGTTGCTTTTTATAAAAGGCGTTACGCTGTCTCTCACCCATTGAGTAAAAGAATCGTCGGATAAATCAGCAACGGCCTTCAAGTAGCTGGTAAAGTTTTTCGCGTCGTAACTGTTCTGTGCTCTCTCTGATAAATCGCCCATCCTTTCGAAACGGGGAGCCATCCAGGGCAGGACAGACTCTATGATGCGCTCGAGATCGCGCGCATAGCTCATCATCAGCCTGTGGATGTAATAACGCTTACAGCCCTGTGCTGGCTGCGAGCAAGTGCCCAGCACCGATGGGTCGCCTGTTGTCGAGGATGCAGCTCCAACGGCCAGCAGCAGTATGCTGAACATCGGGGTAAATTTCTCACTGGCTTGACTGCCAAACAAAAGGGACAGATAATCGATAGGAAATCACACTAAATATAAAAGGAGTAGAGGCATATGAATTCACACAAGCTTATGCAATCTGTGCCCCGAACCTTAACACAGCTAACATCAGCAGTTGAACAGCTCCGGGCTCCGCCAACAAACATGAAATATGAAATTCAAGCACGCGCCATTATGCGATAATTTATTGGGTTTTCTTTACAGGGTCCAGCCGAGTGCACTGGCCCTGGACAAAGTGCTTCGCCCTGCTGTACGGCGCAAGGAGGAAGGCGGGCATGCGCCTGGCCGCGCCGTCCAGCTGGAGCAGCATGCTGGATATGATGCCGTGCATGGACGGGTTGGAGGTGTACTGCTTGCGCACGACGAGCCCGTACGCGAGCAGGGATTTGACGGAGCACACGCGCAGGAAGACGAGCGGCACGGCGAGCAGCAGCGCGTATATCTCAGCGTGCAGCGCCATGCGCCCGATCGCGAACGCGTGGTGGTTGAGCATGAGCGCTGCGGAGTAGAGCGCCGTGCCGCCCCACATTTTCTTGTGCTCGACGATGCATGTGTTTGCGTGGAAGACGGCGAGCAGGAAGAAGGGGAAGAGCAGGATCCACGGCGGGAAGGTGGCGAAAAAGAGCACGCACATGAAGTTCTGGTTCGTGAAGATGCCCTGCACGTTCTTGTACGCGCCGGCGAGGCTGCACGCGTAGGCGCTCATGAGGCACAGCGCGTTGAAGAAGTTCGGGAGGGGCGGCAGCGGGAAGAAGGTCAGCAGCCGCACCAGCGCGAAGGCGTAGTTGAGCACGAAGGCCACGTTAAAGTAGAACCAGAGGATCTTCAGCTTCATGGGGGTGTGAGAATTTTTAAAAAAGAGCCCGGCCCGCGCAGGCGGGGGAGGTGCGTTTGTACAGGCGGCATGAAAATTTTTGATACGCGGCAGCGCAGGGTCGCAGCAGCCGTGCATCAGATTGATAAAGGCTATGCTCTAAAGCGCTGAAAAGCAAAGCACAAAATAAACAGGCATACGCGGCCATTGACACGGGAAACCAAAATAATTTATGTCTATGCGGTTACAGGCGGCTGAAATCCACCTTCTGCTCGATCCCGCCGTCCTCCTGGCTCAGGAACGCGTCAGTGATGTAGCGGCCCTCCTTCAGCGTCTTCACCTCGGCATCGGTGTACTTCAGCTCGATGTCGCAGTGCGTCCCGTCGCCCTCGCGCAGACTGCAGAGCAGCAGATCGTTCTCCTTCACCCACACGCGCTTGATCATGTTGCCGCGCAGGGAGGCCATGCGGGACACGGCGTCCGAGCAGTACACTTGGAACTTGCAGTTCCCGACCGAGCGGGTCACGACCGCGTACACGCTGTTGCCGTCGGCCTTCAGGAGGGGCCTGTTGTTAACGTCGCGCTTCTTGCCCATGGGCAAAAATTTGTGCCATGGGAAGAGCTGGCCGGTGCGCGGATGCTCGCAATTAAAATGCCGCACGACGGTTGATTTGCATTCATTTAGTATGAGGCTGCTCCTGCTAGAGCAGCGCGCACAGCACTTTATTCCTGGTAGGTCTAAAAATTTATTTCCTCTCCGCAGTGGTGAATGTCGCGGGCGCAGGTGCAGATTCCGGCGCTACAGAGTCAGGCGCAATTCTGTTGCTGAATGTAGATGCGAAGTCCAATATCCTTTCATGTTCCTCATAATCAAGGAAAGCGCCGGCTCTGGCCAGTTTCAAGCCGCTGCACCACAGCCCAGCGATCATAGAGACTCTACCAAACATGCGAGGACAAAAATTTCATCTTTTGTGGCAGTTTCTGGGCATTCTCCCCTCAGGTGTCCGTAAATTTTGCACTGACGTTTTGATTATCGAGCTTTTTTTCATACAGGCGTAGCATAAGAAGATTATGGCATCATAGATCAATTGTATATTATGTTGCTCACGATTGAAAATAATCCACGTGTTTTGCTTCTATTCTATGGCCCATGCATATAAAGAAGCCCGTGACCTGCCCATGTCTATTTTATACACGACACTAAAAGTTTGCAGCCCGGCCAAATGGTCTAGAAGATTCTATCTGTAGGTTTCAATGCATCAATCAAGGCTGTCAGGCGCATTTGCACAGCACGAATGTTCGGCTATGTGAGGCTGTTGCATGCGATACGAGCTCAGAACTATGGAGCGAAGCTCGGTGAGCATGGTTCTCTGCTGCTAAATAACACACTAGACAGTCCGCGTTTTTCTGCTTACGCGTGGTCAGCTAATTTTTCCTACAGAATAAAGAAGCAGCCTAAAAATACGGAGGCGCAAGATTTTGCTGTACTATCTCCCAAAGGTTACTGAAATTATTGATTGCACGCTCGAATGAAAGACGCTTTAGCATCACTGCGTGGATGTATATTTACACTCTGACGTTGAGCCAAGGATAAATAGTAACAAAGCGAGCCTGGCAGCGAGGATGCTGGCAGAGTGCATGGTACTATATGCGCAGGCGTTATTACCACTGTCTCAGCCACCAGAGCGTTTTCGTGAATAAAAAATTGATGTCCTAAAGTGATTTGACGAGAGGATGCGTTGTGAGTGTCGCAGCGCGCGGCAATCTACTAATATAACAGCACTACCTCATCAAGAATACCCAGTGCACCGTTCACTGCATATGCATTATTGCTCCTGGCTTCTGCTACGCCTATTGATCGCCTGTGATTCTCTTACGTCAGCGAAAAAATATAAATAAACTCGGAGCTGCGAGCCCATCATGTTCAAGAGCCTGAGATCCCTGAGCCTTCTTTTCGCCGCCGCGGTTTTCGCCACCGCACCCGCTGCCGATGCTACTGAAGCTGAGGCTGTCGCCCCTGTTGAGGGCGAGAAGACCTACGCTGAAGCTGTGAACCCTGCTGTTGATGCCTCTGCCGAGGAGGAGACGGAGTCGAGCGCAGCTGGTGATGATAACAAGGAGTCCGAGGATGAGTAAATAGCTGTACCCATAACTTTATGTTTTTGTGCTTTGAGTAGCATTTTTGTATTCGTTGTAGGATGTCGTTCACTGTACCAGATTTTTAGGGCGATCATTGCACGGAAGAGGCTGCAGCAGTGCTCACATTCTCAAAACCACTTGTTGGTACACTGCGCTATGTAATAGACTTACTAGGCTGAGATGCTTTTATCGTCTGGAAGCTATCGAAGAAGAGACTCTTTAATTCGAGCATGCCAAATTTGTTTCAACAGGAAGCCACAGAATGGCCTGATTATCCAACACAATGATCAAAGCGATCTTGGTTAGCAGACTCCTGCCTTTAAAATTGTCCACAAGCTTGTAAGCACCCGATTCATGCGTCTCGTAAAACAAATCGCTGCACTGTCCAAAAGCATACGCAGCGCAAATGAAGCAACGCTTCCAAAGAACCCACTGCACCCATTAAAATACGCGAACAAGCTATCCATAGTAAGACAAAATAGAAACACACAATTTATAAAACTGAACTATTTTTCATGCCTTTTAATGAGCTCAAACACTGCGTTCTGCACGCCCATGTCGTCGTAGAACCCGGTCCGCATCCCGAGGGTCTCCGACTCAAGCACGATCCGCCGGTTGATGAAAAACATCGGGTCCGCAGCGAACTCCTCCAGCAGCGCTATCCGGTCCGCCGTCTTCTGCGCGGCCTGGCGGTTTGTCTCTATCTTCTTCTCCATCTGCTGGACAATCTTCGGGTAGAGCACCGGCATCTGCCCGAGGTCGTCGCACTCCACGTTGATGTCCCACGCGCTACATGCGTCCAGGCCGATGTTCACCACGCAGTAGCCGCACGGCTCGACGAGGCGGTCCACGATCGCCGCGATCTCGTTAAAGTTGAACGTCTTCATCCCCAGCGCGGCCTCCAGCTCCGCGTCGCAGAGCACGTCGGACGTGGAGTAGTCGTTGAGCTTGCGATCATTGATGTAGCGGTAGAAGTCCTTGATTATGTTCGGCTTGGTGTCGGCGTATTTGTTGAACAGCCGAGCGATGCTGCTGTGCAGCTTGTAGACCTGGCGGCTGTTGGCGAGCTTCACCAGCAGCTGCGCACTCCGCCACTCGCGCTTCCGCGGCACCACGAACGCCTCTCCGCCGCACTCGCGCGTCCACTCGAAGACGTCCTCGGCCCTGTCCGCGGGGCCCACGGCGCCGGCGGTGGCATGCTCGACGGCGGCCACATGGCCGTCCGCATCGACCGCCTCGGCCAGCACCGGTACGCTCGTGTCCGCAGAGACCACCACGCGCTTCACGATGTCCCAGAGGCCGGTGGCGTCGCCCGGGCGCGCGCTGTCGATTATCCTCGTGTTTATTTTAATCGTGTCCTCCGACGGCGTCACGTAAATGCGCACCGTCTTGAGCACCTTAATGCGTTTGAGGTGCTCCGCCTCGATCTGCAGCCGCTTGCTGAGCGACAGCCGGTCGAGATGCGCATCGAGGAGTTCGAGCTTTTGCCGCAGCATCCCCTGCAGATAAAAATTTTACAAAACACTTGGCAAGCGGCGGGATTGTTGAGTGTACGATGTGTTAAGTGGATAGTTGATTTTGTTTTATGGTGGATGTGCTGGGAGTATTCATGCATCAATGATGACACCTGTATATTTTCAGTAAATTTTATTTTTTCAATTATTCTGGGATAGCACCTATCACCTTAATGCTTTAGATACACAACTCATTTACTGCAATGCCTTATGAACAACTATACTACTAACCATCTCCTTTGCTTATTATAAACCACAAACAACATTAAATTTACTTAGAGCCACGGAATCTTCTTATTTCTTCCTCCAGCTCGGACAGCGGCACGCAGGACTCCTCGGTCAGCGGCAGCCGGTTGAACGGATCGATTTTGTCGTTCAGCATCAGCTGTCTGAAGGTGCTGCGGTCTATCACGACGTTGGAGGTGAGGAGGCGCACGGGGTGCTCCATCTCGACGTAGGTGAGCGCGTCCAGGAAGTGCTCGGGGATCTCCTCGGGCGCATCGCCGGGCCCGCAGGACTCGAGCACCTCTACGATCTCGTCGAGGCGGGCGAGCTGCGGCTCAGAAAGGAGGAACTTGGCGCGGCCGATGTTCAGCGCGGTGCGCAGAACCTCGGGGCTGATGCCAGACTGCACGATGAGTGCGCGCACATCGCCGAGGATGTTGATGAGGATGACGAGGAGCGAGCTCAACAGGGTCTTGGGATGGTAGTCGTAGTCCGCGCCGTTCTCTATCTTGAACGCCCCGCTCCGCGGCCCGACCAGATCGCACACGCCGCCGTTGATGACCATGCAGAGCCGCGCGAACACGCTCTTGTTGAGGAAGAGCTTCCGCGCCGCGATCGATATCGCTTTGATGGTCTTGAGGATGTTGGTGAGCGCAAGCAGGTTGGACTTGAGCTCGCGCTCCTTCCCGGCCATCCGCGACCGGTTCACCAGAACCTTGACCTTGAGCTTGTAGCGGTACGGCTGCGTGAAGTAAAGCAGCTTCAGCTTGGCCTCCCCCATCATCACGTCCACGTCCTTCGCATCGCCGCCGCTCCGTTTGATGTAGCGCAGCAGAAAGGCTCGCAGCTCCTCGTCGCTCATCCGCAGCATGCCACGCATCGAGTCGTCGGGCGGCGGCCCGGCCTCCTCGTCGTCGCTCAGGTCGTTGGGGTCCCCGTCCTGCCCCGCCGCATCGACGCCCTCGAGCTCCTGGCCGCGGCCGCGGTACGCCTTGATCTTCAGGATGCTGCGCAGCGAGCCGCTGAGGCACGTCTCCATGTCGGACACCATCGCATTCGCCATCCGCAGCGAGTTCGTGTCGATGGGAATCTCCGCGTGCTCCATGATCTTGTTCAGGAAGAAGCGGTCCTGGTGCACGTTCTCGTCCCTGCTGTCGGTGTAGAAGCGAATCAGCCGCTTCGTCAGCACCGGGCTGGCGAACTTCGCGAGGTAGGCGTTGCGCACCGCATCGCTCCGCTGTGTGTTCTTATAGAGGAAAAGGCTCGAGAGGAACTCCGCATAGCTACTGCCGTTGTGTTTGCGCACAAACAGGCCCTCCGCCAGCACCACGGCGTCCATCCACGCCGAATCAGCGAGCAGCCCGTCCAGCGCGGCGGCGGGCGCAGGCTCGGGCGAGTAGTCGATCAGCTCCACAGAATTGTCCAGAAGCTCATTTAGACTGCTCTTATCGGCGCTCTGCAGCAGACAGCCGTACACAGCGTGGCGGTTGGCATGGATCACCTCGTACACGAAGCCAAGATACTTCTGGATTTTCGGGCCCAGGAAGTTTATGAGGTAGTCGTTCTTCTCCTTCTCCTTCTCGGCCTGGATGTCCCTGATCATGCGGACAACCGAGCACTGGAAGAGCCGCGCGGTGTAGAAGAAGGAAAAGGTGGGGAACCTGCTGGGGCCCACGCGCCCGACGAAATCAGGCCGGAACATGCCCTCCGAGAGGTAGAGCACCAGGGCGGTGAGGTTGTAGCAGAACACGTCGCTGCAGTTGATGGCCGGATCGTACTGGATCTTGGCGCGGTCCTGCTGCGTTACGTTCGTGACGGCCGCTATGAAGAGCTCCTTGACCGCGGGGTCGTGCAGCAGCTTGGTAAAGACGCGGCAGAGCGCGCGGTGGTACGTCTCGAGGATGGTGACGCCGAAGCCGTCGAGCCGCGCGGGGAGGAAGGACAGGAAGTCGGTGAGGAAGCAGGGGAGGCGGAAGGGATTGGTGGACCTGAAGTGCTGGGACATGGCGCTGAACAGGAAGAAGTCGCTTTCGCTGTAGGAGCCCTGCGCGGCGCCGACAGGCTCTGGCTCGGTCTTCAACGCCTCGGCAAGCAGATCCGGCAGCCCGCGCCCGAAGCCGCTGGCCCACTGCCGCTTGAGCGACTGCATGCCGAGGATGTCCACGCCGTGGCTCTCCAGCAGCATGGAGACCGCCTCGTCGTCCGGCTCGACGATCCCGACGCGCGGCCGCTCCAGGCCCCAGACGTCGCACCGCCCGAAGATCGCCGTGCCGCCGTCGACCAGCGCCTCGAGCAGCTCCAGCCTGTGCGTGAAGCTCCCCTTCACGAACCGGATGCGGTAGAGCAGATTGATCGCGAAGGACTCGCTGAGCCGCGCCATCTCGCCCAGCAGCGCGGCGTGCTCGCTGGCCAGCAGCAGGTCGTACGGGAAGCTCCCGAGGCGGCACAGCGCGGGGGACTCGTGTATGAGCACGAGCGTGCTCGCGACTATGGAGGGCGCCGTATCGTACTTGCGCGCCAGCATGGCGACCGTCTCGCGTCCGCAGCCGTAGCGGACCAGGTACGCCTGCGCCATGTACAGAAGCTCGTCCTCCACCATGTCGCCTTCCCAGCCAAAGTCGCCGAAGAGCTCTTTAATTCGCACTGCAAAGTCCGAGCAGGCCATTGGGGGTGGGTTTTTGCGGCGCGGAAAGGAACGCGTTGTTTGGGGCGTGATGCAGCAGCGCTGCTTCGAATAGAAGATAGTGATGAGTGGCTTGGGGCATCACTGTAGTGGTACAGACTTAACAGTCAGAAGACAATCGCTGCTTGGTGAAAACAGCGAAATGCATTAGACAAAAGAATCGCCACAACAACCACTGCACATCTCAGCGAAATACTAACTAGTATTTAATTGTACCACAAACTCGCAAAAGCGAATTCAAACATCAGCTAGAAATGCCAGCATTCTATCCTTCAGCGCCACCGACGGGCACGCGCGGCTGATATACTCCCTCAGCTCTGCTACGCGTGCATCGTAGAGATCGACGCGCTGCCACTCCCGCACGAACTCCGCGGGGGTGCTCCTATCCAGATGCTCCAGCAGAGTGTAGTAGCCGATCTCGGCGCTGGTTCCCTTGAAATTGCCCAGGGCCCAGCTCTTTATCTGCTCGTTGTGCATCGCGAAGTCGGCCGGGCCGTCCAGCGTCTGCATGTAGCACAGCAGCTTCGCTATGTCGGCATTGGCTATCCTCGCCATGCTGCAGCCGGAAGCGCCGCCACTGGGCAGAAGGCGGTGGGCGGCTGCAAGCTCCGCGACCTCCCGCTGGCTGAGGAACCTGCTCAAGTCCTGGTACACGGGCGCGGCTAGGCGCGAGACCGGCATGGCCTGGAGCACCAAGTCGTAGTCCACCGGGCATGCCTCGTATATCTGGACGACCGGCGCGCACTCGGGGCCAACCAGGAAGGCGTTCGAGTGCATGCTCTCGCGCACCTTCAGCGTGCCCGCGGCGGTTTCGATGTGTGCCTTCCCGGCGATCTCCACCAGCCGCGCGATGCTGTGGTGGCCCTTGACCAAAAAATACTGCGCCATGGGCTCGCCGGCGAGCCTCTTAGATAAAGGCCTTCGAGTTTTAGATTCAGCGCATTGCGCGTGTTGCCATGGTTGCAGCACAGCTAGTCTAACAAGTCGCTTGCATTCTTGGCTGTACGCTACGTAAAATACCTCATTCACACTACAATATGCAGTGATACGATGGCGTAGTATCTAGCGCACTGTGTGGACAGCTTCTATACAGCAGACCAATTCCTCTCAACAGCCACCATCCGATTTGCTGCTTTCCAGTCGTACCTGCCCCTTTTTTCAAATTCCCCTTTTTGCCCGCCGATTATAGGCTCTATTACCCCTTTTGATTATAAAAAATAACAGAACCTGGCGAGTATGCCAGCAACACCATTATATGTACTGCTAATCTCGATATGCATAGCCAGGTTCACCGGGCGCTACAGCGGGGACAGCCGGACCAGCGACGCCCCGGAGGCCCGCACCCAGGCGGCCGCGCAGCCGGCGGACGGATCCGACGAGAGCGAGCTGCAGCTGCAGTCCACGTTCTCCTGGTGCGAGGCGCGCGTCCCCGCCATGGAGAGCTGCGACTCCGAGCGCGAGTCGTTCAACTACAGAAGGTGGTACAACAAGAAGCGCAAACAGGCCGTGAAGACCGCCAAGACGCGCAAGGCGGCCGCTGCGGAGCCCAAGGCCGCTGATTCGCCGGCCGAGCCCGAGAGACCAATGGAGAAGGATCGCACGGAAGCGACGAATCCCGCGCCGAAGAGGCGGTCAGCGAAGCGCCGGCCAATCCCGTACACGAGCAACCACTACCAGTTCACCCGGGCGCCGCGCACGCACGCCGATAAGAGCCAGGGCGCGCTCTCCTCCACCTTCGACTTCACAAACGAGGACTGGGTGCTCGACGACCCGTACGACGAGATGCTGCCGCTGAAGACCACCGGAAGCGCCGATCTGTTGGCGACTCCGGGCGCGAACTCAGCGAAGACCGCGGCTGAGGAGGGCAACGAGGGCGTGGCCACGGTGCGCGGCACCGTCCTCTGAAGGGTGCGGTGTTTATACAGTAAATAAAAACTACAATGATTCTGTTGCTTTTCAATGTTAATGGTGTGGTTTCTTTGGGCATCAGTGATGTATTTTGTGGAGCATATGATGGCCGCTGATCTTCTGTGATTCAGTTACGCAGTCAATCTGCTTTTTGATTGCATGCTCATGTGCGGGATGCTGCTTCCGTACGCATCAGACTATAATTTATAGCAATATTATAGAATATAAGCCTAGTTACACACACTAAATCAATCGCTTCGCTGGCTCGCGCATGACCAAGACGCTACGCGTATTCGTTATCAAATCACTGAAAATTTTTGCAAAAACATTAAAAAAATTGGCGACCAGCCCACCCATGCATTTGAGCCAAGTGGTTATCAGCCTGCTTGTGCAGTACATCATGCACAGTGCGGCGATGAGAGAAAGCACGTCAAATGCTGCGAATGCGAATGCTCTACGTAGGAAATCATATCGATTCTCTAAGAAGACCAAGCGCATCGGTGATTCAACGATCAATGCACTGTATGACCACTGCAGTAGCATGCGATTGCTGGACGTCTTTGCCGAGGAGCTGCATGGAATGAACCCGGGCAGAGAAACTGATGCCAAGGCGGATGCCATTCTGTTAGCGTGGCTGGCAGTAGACACCGAGCCAAAGGCATTAGAGCAGCGTCTACAGGCGTGCCGCTTCAGTCATTTGATCATGCTAAAGACGATGTTGGCTGCCGAAAATGTCGAGCGCGTTTGTGATAGCGTAAGCTCGTTGCACTCGCTAAATCCCCAGCAACGCAATCGCTCGCACTGGCCAAGCAAGCGTAATGCAGGCGTACTTCTCGAGGCTGTAGAGGCTACAGTTTTACCCCACCTTAGTAGTGCAGATCCCTGCGAGTTTTTCAAGACGAGGAAGGACATTGAGGGGCCCTACGATCTGTTTTTGCATCTGTACATGAGGTCGCACTATAAAAAAGAGCCGCTAGTACATGGATTCAGCGCATTATTGACACACTTGCTACACGACTATAGCACTGCTCACAGTTTTAACCTGTATGCTCTTCCATTTATACAAGTACTTTCTGAGCAAAATTTAGTCACTAACAGCGCACGTGATGATTTGGAGAGGGCTGTGATCCGAGTGGCCGCGACCGTTCCTCGCGTGTATGTTAGGGGGATCTTTAAGGATGTGCGGTTTCGCGTGCCTCTCGTCGATCTGCTCAAGAGATGCATACTCGACGAGCCGGACCAGTATGCCCATCCTGTGTTCATACAGGAATTTATCAACCTCTGTGCCGCGACGAATTTGATCGATGGAGATGAAAAAGTTGCCTTGTACGAATGCTACTCCAAGAGCGATAAGTTTTTTATGAAAGAAACGCATGACATGAACGCTGCTAGATTAGTTTTCCGGAAGCTGAGTACCAGGTTCCTGTGCCATTGGATTTTCAAACGCTTCATCATCAAATATAAAGATGATCCTAGAGACAGATCCTATCTCCAGACGCTGCTTGATATTCTTCGCTTCGATAAACTCACAGAAACGCTGTGCTATGCATTTAGAGGCAACTATAAGACATACATTCGATTTTTCTTAACCTTGATGCCGCGTGAATATCTGGAGGAATTCGATGCCCATCTCGGCGACCTAGAGGGCGTCTCGCGCTATGATCACAGATTTTACTTTGAACTGAAGCAGCACATAGGTAATATCCAGCGAAACCGGGCGCCCCTGAACACCCCGCGTGAACAAGCTGTTCCGCGCACAAAAAGAGCAAAGCTCGGACCATAATTAAATACTTCTAGCGATATGTTAACGATCCTGGAAAGGCTATACTTACCGAGGAATGAGCCTGGGCGCGGGCTCGCCAGTGTGGAGCACCGGAGCGAGCAGATGCTCATCCAAATGCACCACACCCTGGTCAAGCGTGCCCCACTATCTACCCGATGCAGCACAATACTGCAAGTCGAGAGAGAATCCAAGACGCATCTGGGTACGATAGTGGAGTTTTTGCGGGCGAAGTACAAGTTGGGCGACGAGTGCGAGATCACCCCGGAGCAGCTGACGGAGGCCCAGCGGAGCGCCCTGTACRACGAGATAAGCACCAAGAGAAAKCACGAGAAGTTGTACAAAGCGCGCTCCAACGAGCTGGCGTCGATCAAGGACRCATCCGYCTGGCTGAAAAGSGGARCATCCGGCCATAGGACGAGGCTGCGTACTGCTATCTGCAGGACCGCAACATGTTTCGCGGCGAGGTCGCGAAGTGCCCACACTGCAACGAGCGAGCGAAGACGGTGGACCATCTGGCCACGCAGTGCGAGAAGATGCTCTTCCATGACTATACTAGACGGCACAACGAGGTAGTGCGTTGCATACACCTCAGCCTGTGCCGCAAGTACGGCATCAAGGCTCTCCCGCGCATGCGCAGCCACTCGGTCCAGGAAATCGTCTCGAACGAGAATGTCGAGATCCGCGTCGACACGCGCGTGCGCACCGGGATCAAGATCGATGCAAATCGACCTGACATCCTCGTGCACGACAAGAAGCGCCGCGAGATCATCCTCATCGAGGTCGGGATCACGAGCCAGGACCGCCTGGTCACCGTCGAGACCGAGAAGACGAGGAAGTACGACGTGCTTGCTAACAAGCTCGGCGCAGAGCACCGCTGCAAGACGAAGATTATTCCTTACGTAATGACATGGGATGGAGTTGTTACGAAGTTCCACAGACGACACTCTACAGAGATCGGACTTTCCGATTTCGTAGAGGCCTACATCCAGACGATCGTGCTCAAGAAGACGCTCGAGAGTATCTCTTTCGAATACCGACGCGGGTACTTGTCCGACGGACAACTGGTGGAGGTGGCAGAGAGGGGCGGAGCAGAAGTGAGCGAGACGCGTTTGGCTAACGGGATCATTATTCAAAACTTGAAAACATACTAACCTTCAATAATTTTACTTATATAAGCCATGCCTATCAGCAATATTCTTAAATATAAGCTCAGTCATATGCAATAAATCGATCATTTCGATAGCTCGCGCATGGCCAAGACGCTGTACAACTTCGTTATCAGATCACTGAAAATTTTTGCAAAAACATTAAAAAAAATTGGAGAACACCCCATCCATGCATTTGAGCCAAGTGGTTATCAGCCTGCTTGTGCAGTACATTATGTACAGTGCTGCGACACAAGAAAGTACGTCAGACGCTGCGAATACGAATGCCCTAAGTAGGAAATCAAATCGAGTGTCTAGGAAGACCAAGTACATTGGGGATTCAACGATCAATGCGTTATATAACCACAGCAGGGATATGCGTTTGCTGGACTTCTTTGCCGAGGAGCTGCATGGAATGAGCCAGAGCAGAGAGACTGATGCCAAGGCGGATGCCATTCTGTTAGCGTGGCTAACAGTAGACACTGAGCCAAAGGCATTGGAGCAGCGTCTACAGGCGTGCCGCTTCAGTCATTTGATCATGCTAAAGACGATGTTGGCTGCCGAAAATGTCGAGCGCGTTTGTGATAGCGTAAGCTCGTTGCGCTCGCGATATCCCAAGCAACGCAAGCACTCGCGCTGGCCAAGCAAGCGTAATGCAGGCGTACTTTTGGAAGCTGTAGAGGCTACAATTTTACTTCAACTTGATAGTGCGGATACCTGCGAGCTTTTCAAGATGAAGAAGGATATTGAGGGGCCCTACGATCTGTTTTTGCATCTGTACATGAGGTCGCACTATAAAAAAGAGCCGCTAGTACATGGATTCAGCGCATTATTGACACACTTGCTACACGACTGTAAGACTGTTCACAGTTTTAACCGGTATGCTCTTCCATTTGTAAAAGTACTCTCTGAGCAAAATTTAGTTACTGGTAGCGCATGTGATGATTTGGAGAGGGCCGTAATCCGAGTGGCCGCAACCGCGTATGACGCATACGTTATGAATATCTATAGACGGGTGCGGTTCCGTGTGCCCCTCGTCGATCTGCTCAAGAGATGCATACTCGACGAGCCGGACCAGTATGCCCACCCTATGTTCATACAAGAATTTATCAACCTTTGCGCCGCGAGAAAATTGATCGATAAAGATGAAAAAATTGCCTTGTACGAACGCTATGCAGAAAGCGATAAGTTTTTTATGAAAGAAACGCATGGCGTGAACGCTGCTAGATTGCGTTCTCAGAAGCTGAGTACTAAGTTTCTGTGTCATTGGATTTTTAAACGCTTCATCATCAATTATACGGATAGCCCTAAGGACAAATCCTATCTCCAGAGGCTGCTTGATATTCTGGGCTTCGATAAACTCACAGAAACGCTGTGCTATGCATTCGGGGGCAAATATAAGACATACATTCGATTTTTCTTAACCTTGATGCCGCGTGAATATCTGGAGGAATTCGATGCCTATCTCGGCGACCTAGAGGTCGTCTCGCGCTATGGTCACAGATTTTACTTTGAACTGAAGCAGCACATAGGCAATATCCAGCAGGACCGGGCACCCCTGAACACCTCGCATGAACAAGCTCTTCCGCACGCAAAAAGAACAAAGCTCGGGCCATAATTAAATACTTCTAGCTATATGTCGACGATTGCTATTCTTGCTTCATGTGCGCAGCATGCTGTCGCGTTGTTCAGCTTGCCATTGGCTGAGTAAACTTCTGCGAGCAGATTGTGAGTAACGAACAGCACAACCTTGGGATTTTGGAGGCTAACAAAATACTTCTTGGGCTCGTGCCGTTGTTACTGCAGACCATGCTGCCTACATGACAATTGAAGACCGATTGAAGTTCCTTTACAGTCTCTTTACACTCAGGCTTTAGAATAGAGATGCAAACCAGCGTGTGATAATAGAGATGCATCTTAGTTGTGCTTACTCGCGCACAGATAATGAACCTAAAATGGATCTTCATTACCGATCAACTTAAATGACCAAAAAATATCAGGAAAATTTTGTAGCCCAAGCCATGATGCTTGTGCGCCGAATGGTCCTTTGCCTCCTCGTTCAGCTGCTTGCATGCGCACCAGTGGCAGCTGAGGTCGCCACTGGTGCTGCTACGCAGCCCGCGTACCCCATTCGTCGGTTCGGAAACCTCGAAGAGCCTTTCAATCCCACCGAGTATTCATCAATTGAAGAGCTGTACAATGTCTGTGCGTATCTCTATCCACAGCTGTTTGGTAACGGCGCACATGCGTCGTGGGAGAACATGGGCAGGGCCGAGCTTGCGGCTTGCAGAGCTAGTGTTATTCTGCGCGGTTGCATGCTCGGCGGCGGACGCGGAGACATGATAGTGGCATTTGCATCTGAGCACCGCTTCAGCTGGCTATTCATTCTCCGGAAGATCTTCCACACCACGCACGTAGAGGAATTCTACAGCCGCTACAAGAAACATTGTGATCGCGCCGACCAGAAAGCTGCGAGTCCTGGTGACTTTATCAGAAATCGGGCAGCGGCTGCGTTTAAGGTCATGGATGGCAAAGTGTCTGCCTGCCTCCAGGAGCTGCTGCCAGCCCAGTTTTTCGAAACGAGGAAGTCCAGAGAGGAGTCGTTTGATATGATCCTTTTCTTGTACCACTGGGCTCCCGCTGCGAAAATTTCATTGGTCGCGGCTATAGAAAAGTTTATGGACCATTTGATGGCGAGCGACACACTGGATGCGTACTTCGATGAGCACGCGCTTCCGTTTATGCAGGCGCTCGTGGAGCTGGACTTTCTGAGACGGGGCGACAGCCCTGAGTTCGAGCTGGCTGTCCTCCGCGTTGCTGCCACCATGCCTGATAGAAAGGCGCTGCGCATCATCGAAGAAGTCAAATTCCGCAGCGACCATGCCACTCTGTTCCTACAGAATATTTTCAGTCAAACGCGGTCGTACGTCAACCCGCTCTTCGTCGTTAACTATCTTGATTATTTGAGGAGGCGCTGCCAGGCCAAGGAAGATAAGATAAGCCTTCTGCTGGAGAAGTACCACGAAAGCAACTATTTTTTCAGTTGTAAATTATCTGATAAGTATCGTGCGAAGACCATTTTGCAGCAGCTGCCATCAGAGTTTCTGTATTTATGGTTCAGGAAACAGTTCATAGGGCGCATCAAGAAATTTAAGAAGCGCCAGTTTTCGAAAGTACTGGCCGGCCTCAGGCTGGAGCAGACTAAAGCTATTCTGCAGCTGGCTTATCGCGCGGGCAGGAAGGGCGATAGCGTCTTTATCTGTGATGCAATGCCAAAGGCGTATTTCAGCAGCCTCAAAGCCTATATCTCCGTTGCGCATCCCTCCTCGAGCGGCACCGCATTCAGCAAGACTGAGCTCAATGCCTATTCGCGGCGGGAATCAGCTCGAGAGGCGCAGGCAGTGCACAGAAGAGCCAAGATAAGGAAGTCTGCGCCATAGATTAAATTTTTATCCGTTTCGCGTAATCATTCTCAACTCTGCAGTATTTTTGTATGTCGCAGACTGCCTAAGCATGCAAGAGCGTCGCATTGAAGCAACTATCTGTTCTGCTCATTGCACAGAGCTGCGTAGCGACAATGGGCTACAGCCGATGTATAGAATATTATGGCAACTGATGCACCGTCTAAGCATTCTATAGTACCGGCGTGGCGTTTGACCAAAAATTTATCTCACCCTCATCATGTGGGCAGCGGGAAAGGCCTTTGTACTGTGTATGCAGCGCTTTGCATGCGCAGCAGTGGCGGGCGGAAGCACATCCATGGCTGCTGAAGGGACCGAGTCGATTGGTGGTGCTGGGCACTGCAACGGTCCGATCAATCCACACGAGTACTTATTGATTGATAAGCTGTATGAATCCTGTCAGGCTAAGCCACTGCTGGTGTTATCCCCGCTGGAAGCTGATAATGCGGTAGTAGCTACTGCCAAGGCCGACGCTGTTCTGCTGTCTTGGCTAGCCGCTGATATACAGCCAGATGTGTTGGAGAATGGTCTTTCAACGTGCTGTTACAGAATTCTGCTCATTCTCCAGAAGATTCTTTCCGCCGAGAACGTTAAGCGCGTCTTCAGTAGTAATAACCCCGTGTGCACTGCCGCAGAGCAAAAGCTCCCAGGCTCGGCGACAATGGCCGCTAGCAAGGCCGAGGCCCTACTAGCAGTGGTCAATGCGAAAATAATATCCCACCTGGCAGACTTTGATACGGCCACGTTCAGCAAAACGAGGAAGAATATTGAGGGCCCACTCGACCTGCTTCTGCACCTATTCCAGCGGTCCTGGTATTTGAAAGAGCCGCTGCTTCAGACCGTCAGTGACTATCTTCCATGCATTCTGAATGATGATATTTCTGTACATGAGTTCTATAACAATACCATTCCTATCCTGCGGGCGCTGATTATGCAAAACTTATATGGAAATGACGTGAGGCTTGAGCTAGAAAAGGCTGTGCTGCGGCGGGTCGCCACCCTATCAGCAAAATTCTACGTTAGTCTCTTTACCAGGGTTAATTTTCGCCATCCGCCTTACATTCTATTTTCGGCATACGTGCTGAATGCGGAGGATCAGTACGTAAACCCACTTTTTATGCAGAAATACATTGGGTTTTGTCATGAGGAGGGGTTGTTCACCAATCTAGCGTATGACCTGCTTCGTGAGCGCTTCTTTGAGAGCGACTATTTTTTCAGGGAGCGACTTGCGGATTACTATGACGGTGGGACCGTGATTTCAAAGCTAGCGCCGGATTTCCTCTACCCCTGGATCTTTAAGCAGTTCATAAAGGACCACAAGGCGGATCCCGAGCGAGAATCGTTTTTCCAGGAGGTAATGGCGTATGTCCCGCTGGGTGTTATCGCGGATATGTTGGAAATAGCTATTGCTGTCAGAAAACATGCTTCGATTTTCA
>JALRLY010000234.1:4545-15579 GCA_023647555.1 Pancytospora philotis
GGTGCGTGGAAGCGGGCCGGCGCCCCGCCGCGAATAGTCTAATGCAGAAGGCGGCGCTCCGGCGCCGTAACAGAATTCAGACTACTCTCCGGCTGGCCCAGCCTTTATTACGTAAGTTCTTTGTTTTGTGTATCTGGCGTGCCTACGTTTTTAATAATGTTTGCTGTTTGCGTGGCGAACTCGTCATTTCATAAGCTTTTACAACTGTCAACACATGGCTGTCTGTGCAGCGAAGCAGAGCGCATTCAGCATTTCAAAAGGTGTAAGAATACTTGCAGCGATAAATCTTAGACATAATAAAACTTAGATGTAAAAGGACTCTGTCTTAAATTTACTCAGTAAAATGCACATGCCAAGCAGGGCAGATAATTACTCGTCCTTGTCGCGCTCGGCCATGCGGGCATCGCGCCGCAGCTTCGCCTCGTGCATCTCGTGCCGCTCTTTGCCGGCCTGCTTAAGCTCCTTGGGCAGATGCCTGTGCTTGGCGATGCGCTCTATGCTGGCAACGCCCTTGAACTTGTTCTTGAGCGCGTCGCGGTACTCGCCGGCCTCGCGCTCGCGCCTCGACACGGGCGTGGTCTTCTGCGACGCGCGCGCCTTCCAGAGCCGCAGCGACCCGTCGTCGCTCCCCGAGACGATGAAGCGCCCGTCGTTGGAGTACACGAGCCCGTGCACGAGGTGCATCCTGTCGTTGTAGTAGCAGTCGCGCGCCTTGCGGTCCTGGAAGTTGAAGATCCTGATGGACTTGTCGTAGCTGCCCGTCGCGAGCTCCTTTCCGTTCGGGTTGAACGCGATGGAAACCACAGCGTTGACGTGTCCGCGGTACGTGCCGAGCGGCTTGTCGAGCTGGCGGATGTCATACGAGTACGCGTTCCCGTCCTCGTTGCCGACGCCCAGGACGTAGCCCTGCTGCGGGTTGAACTCCATGCAGCTCGCGCCGGTGGCCGCGAGCGTGGCTACGGGCCTGCACGCGCGGTTGTCGTACATGTCGATCCCCAGCGCGGTGATGCCGGCCATGAGGTGGCGGAAGGAGCTGTTGAAGCTGACCGCCAGCGAGTCCCGCACGTCGTACGTGATCTTGGGCGTGTGGCGCGACACATCGAAGATCTGGATGTTGTCGGCGGCCGCCACGCTGATGTCGCCGGTTCCGCTGGAGAACGAGCTGAAGTCGAGCCCCCTGACGATGCTGCCCGCCCTGTACTCGGTGCCGCGCCCGAAGATGCTCTTGGCCTGCGACGCGTAGATGTTCTGGTCCTGGTCGAGCGCGATCGCTGCGATCGGCGCGTCGTAGCGCGTGCTCGAGATCTTGGCGCGCGTCTTCATGTCCCAGAGCGCGACCTGGTTGTCGTAGCTCGCCGTCGCGAAGAACGGGCTCTCGCTGTCCTTCACGAGATGCGTGATGCCCTCCGAGTCGGCGCAGATGGCGGTTATGAACGGCTTGGCGAAGAGCCGCTCCATCTTCGTTGCGTTCAGCGCGCGCACGTATTCGCGCTCCAGGAGGAACGGGTGGTGCACGGCGTCTTTGCTGTACTTTTTGATGGGCGCGTCGCCCGCCCTCTCCTTGCGCCGCTCGCCGATGCTGTGGTAGATCGTGTTGATCTTCATTGGCCCGCAAATTTTTTAAATTTTTATTGGCCGGCGGCTGCGCTGCAGCGGGCGCTGAACTGCCGGATTGGTACGATGGGCTGCAAACTATTCGCTTGTCAGTGTATCATTTATGTTATGAATGTGCCAAACGCTGGTGTACACAATATTAAATGCAAATACCATCCGGGTGCATTCTCTTTATGCATACACTAATTTAAGCGGCTTGTTAATACTCTACTGATACTCAGCCATTTCCTGTGTTGCATCTTCCAGCCATGCACTTTTTCCGCTGCCGCGCCGGCCCCATGGAGGTTGTGGCGCTGGGCAGCGGCCAGGAAATCGGCCGATCGTGCGTGGTCGTACACATCGAGGGGCGCACCGTCATGTTCGACTGCGGAATGCACATGGGCTACGCCGACGAGCGCAAGTTCCCCGATTTCTCGTATCTGAGCCGCGTGGGCGACATCAACAGCGTGCTGGACTGCGTGATCATCTCGCACTTCCATCTGGACCACTGCGGCGCGCTGCCGTATCTGACCGAGGTGCTCGGGTACCACGGGCCGATCTACATGACGTACCCCACGCGCGCGGTGCTGGAGATTCTCCTCGAGGACTGCCAGCGCATTCTGCAGATGAAGAACCAGGACGGGAAGATCTACACGAGCGACGACATCAAGCGGTGCATCGAGCGCGTCACGCCGGTGAACATGAACGAGACTGTGGAGGTGGGCGAGGACTTCGTGATTACGCCGTACTACGCTGGCCACGTGATCGGTGCTGCGATGTTCCACGTGCGCATCGCCAGCAAGAGCGTCGTGTACACCGGCGATTTCAGCACGCAGTCCGACCGGCACCTCGCGTCCGCCTGGATCGACCGGCTCTGCCCCGACCTGATGATCACCGAGTCCACGTACGGGAGCGTGGTGCGCGACTGCCGCAAGAGCAAGGAGCGGAAGTTTCTGCAGCTCATCCACAGCTGCCTGAAGCGAAACGGGAAAGTGCTGATTCCGATCTTTGCGCTGGGCCGGGCGCAGGAGCTCTGCCTGCTGATCGACGCGTACTGGGAGCGCATGGGCCTGCAGGCGCCGGTCTATCTTGCCGGTGGAATGACCGGGAAGGCGAACGAGATCTACAAACGATTCATCAACTACACGAAGGCCAGCCTTAAGGAGCAGGTGCTGAGCCACAACGCCTTTGAGTTCAAGCACATCCGGCAGTACGAGAAGAACGCGGAGCTGGGCGAGCCGTGCGTGATCTTTGCGTCGCCCGCGATGCTCTTCGCCGGGCTCTCGCTCAAGATTTTCAAGAACATGTGCGGCGATCCGCGGAACCTCGTCATTCTGCCTGGCTACTGCGTGCGCGGGACCGTCGGCGACCGCGTGCTGAGCGGCAACAAGGAGATCGAGATATTCGGGCAGAAGATGAAGATCAACATCCAGGTGGAGAACCTTGCGTTCAGCGCGCACGCCGACACGATGGGGATCATGAAGATCCTCGAGCAGTGCCAGCCGCGCCAGGTGATGCTGGTCCACGGCGAGAAGTCCCGAATGGAGATACTCAGAAAGGCCATCAGGAAAAAGCTGGGCGTGCCCGTGCATACGCCCGCCAACGGCGTGCTGCTCCCCATCACGACCAACGAGACGGTGCAGGTCCGAGTGCCCACGGAGATGCTCAGGGAGCACGTGGACTTCTGCAGCTCGTCGCAGCCGATCAATCTTGTGATGCGGCTCAAGAGGGATAGGGACGGTATTACAGCGGTGGAGTGCAAGGAATTCCTTGTAGAGGAGAAGGGCGATGAAGCTGCTTCTGAGACTCTGTGAATGATTCGCTGCTTTTTGCAGTGTATGTAAAGTTTTATCTATAATAAGCTGCTTTAGTAAATTGGTTTTATTGAATTCTCATGCGCTTATAGCATGCATGTTCATAATTTACTGTTTCCCACTATTTCACTTGCTCATGACAAATCCACAGCTGCGCATAAATTTTTGCCAAAGCATCCGTGCATGGAGCCGCCCACGCACGAGGAGCTGGAGCAGGCTATCAAGTGGAAGACGGTGCCGGAGGCGCCGGTCCCGGGGCTCTTCCGCATGGAGATGCAGCCCAACATCGACATACAGGCACACGACGGCGCGCTGGACCCGGCGTACAGGAAGATCCACACATCCTTCCTGGACTTCTTCCCGGTCGACGTCCTGGCCGAGATGGAGAAGATTAGCGAGCCGAGCAGCGAGGCCTGGCTGCGGCACGACGAGCAGATCGACAGCAAGTACTACCGCGACCAGAGCGACCGGCGCGACAGCATCCGGCGGAGCGGCGTGAACGACTGCATCGAGGACGTGAAGGACTACCAGGCCGTGGTCAAGGCGTCCTTCGACGAGGTGGAGCAGCCGCTCGCCGGCTACGATGTCGAGGAGGAGTACGAGCTCTTCCCCGCCGTGGACTCCAAGATCGTGGTGGGGACCGGCCGGCTGGGCGACGGCGGGCGCTTCGTGAACAAGGCGGCCGGGAGCAGCTTCGTGGAGCGCTGCGCGATCGGCGACACGGACTACGAGTGCATCAAGCAGAGCTCGGTAGACAACATTATCATAGAGATACGCGATGGCAAGGCGTTCTACTCCATCGTGCCCTGCGTCTACAAGTTCAAGAAGGCGGCTAATCAGTGAGCGTGGCCGTTGCGTTGTATGAAGAATTGAATTGAATAAAAAAGTGATGGTTGCATAAACAAGTGGTAGTTTTTTTGCAGGATGAGAAATGAAAATAGATGCTCATTCGTGCGTACGCAAAGTTTTCTGTCTGCGTTGTTTCTGTTCCAGGGTTATCCTTATGCTAAAACTCCGCATTTGCAACCGACCTCCACTTCATTACAGATTCTTAATCGGCATGCCCATGCGCGGCCCACTGCACAAATTCGTTATCATCAAGCGTTAAATAACTTGCAAAAAATTTCACGGCGCGGAAACCCATCATTTCATGCACTTGAGCCGAATGATTATCAGTCTGTTCGTGCAGTCCGTTGTGGGCGGGGCAGCAGGAGGAAGCACACCAAGTGCTGTGGGGATGGAGGGCGCTCTTGAAAAAACAGATTGTGTCCCCGGAACACCCGAGCTTTTCGAGGATTCAATAATTGATGAGCTGTATGAGCACTGCAGAGGCATGCCGTTTCTGGACTTCCTCACACAGGAGGTGTGCAGAATGAACCCAATCAGTGAGACCGAGGCCAAGACTGATGCAATTCTGTTAGCATGGCTGGGCGCAGGTAACGAGCCTAGGACACTGTGGCTGTGCTTTGCAAAGTTCCGTTTCAGTTTTCTGATCATGCTGAGGACAATCTTTGCCACGGAAAACGTTGAGCGCGTTTATGAGAGCATAAGCCCGATGTGCTGGCTGGATCCTCAGCGCCACTATCGCGCAAAATCTCTATCCAAGCGCAATGCAGGCGTGCTTCTGGCGGCGGTTAACGCAGCAATATCAACTTACCTTGATAGCGCGGACCCCTGCGAGTTATTCAAGACGAGGAGAAGCATGGAGAAGCCTTACGACCTGTTCCTGCATTTATACATGAGATCGCGCCATAGAGAGGAGCCATTGGAGCACGGGTTCGGTGCACTGTTGGGACACTTGCTATGCGACAGGGATAACGCTCACGATTTTAAACGATATGCACTTCCGTTCATACAAGTTCTGTCGAAGCAAAAATTAGTTACTGCTGATGCATATACCGACTTGGAGAGAGTTGTGCTCCAGGTTGCCGCTACCGTACGCCACCCATATGTGATCGATATCTTCAGAGAGGTGCAGTTCCGTACGCCCCACATCGATCTATTTAAGGAATACGTATTAGATAAGCCGGGCCAGAATGCCAATTCTGCGTTTGTGCAAGAGTATTTATTTTTATGCATAGGAGAGAAGCTGATTAGTATAAGTGAAAGGGCCGCCTTACTTGACCGCTACTATAAAAGTCGCAACTTTTTCTTGAAAGGCTGTGGCAAAGGGCACGTTTCCAGGATGAAATTTCACAAGCGGAAGCCAGCTGTGATTTGTAGCTGGATTTTCAAACGCTTTGTCGTTGATCAAACGTATACCCCAGAGCACAGGTCTTATTTGCAGAGCGTAGTTGATGGCATGCACTTTAACATGCTCACAGATATACTATCCTGTGCATTTCAGGGCGAGTTTAAGGCACACATCTCATCGTTCTTAGGCTTGTTGTCGCATAAATATCTCGAGGAGTTCGATACGTTTCTCGGAAGCCTCAGCGTCGGTTCACGCTATAATCAGGAATTTTATTTTGAGCTGAAGCTGCGGATATGTAACATTATCCAGCCTGAACTGGCACCTCTAAACTTCCCGTGTGAGCTGGCTTCCCCGAGCGCTAAAAAAAGAAGGCTCGAACCATAAATAAACTCTTTAAGTTATATTTCAATTATTAATAAACTTATTAATGGTTACATAGATTCGTGATATCATTGTTAAGTCGCCGCTGCTGGGCAGCTTGCACCCTTCGTGTCCGTTCCAATTAATGCCCGGCTGGCTCCTCCGATGCATCCTCTGGCGTGAGCCCGCGGCGGTAGTCATAGGAAATGCTCTCTAGCGCTTTTTTGTGTACGATCTTTTGGATGCATCCCTCGATGGAGTCGGTAAGACCGATCTCCTTCGAGTATTATTTATAGGCTTGTAACCACTCCGCCCCATGTCATCATGTGGGATATTGTCTCGGTCTTGTACTGCATCTCATGTTTGAGTTTATCTACCAATACGTCGTATTTCCAGACCTTCACAGTCCCCACAGTGTGGAGTCTGCCTTGGCCTGCTATACCCACCTCGACCTTGCGTTTCTTTTCGTGGACTAGACTATCAGGCCCATTAACATAGCTTTTCATCCCAGTAGTCACACGCATGTAGACTGTGATCTCGACGTTCTCATTAGCCACCGCTTCTTAAACCTCGTGCCTCCAAATGCGCAAGAGATCCTCAGCCCGTGCTTCCGACAAAGACAGGGATGTATGCATCTGACAGTCTAGTTGTGCCGCCGCAGATAATCGTGTTACAGCCCACTTAGTTGGTGAGCTTTTAGTATATTGCCCGTACCCGGCATGCAGCACAAATTCGTTACGGGATTGCTAACAAATTTTGCAAAATATTTCTAGGGCTTCGCACAACTAGCCCTCATGTACCTGCGCCGAATCATCGTCTGCCCGCTCGTGCTGTCCTTCGTGTGTGGAGCAGCGGCAGAAGGAAGAGCATTAAGTGCTGGGAAGGTAAAGAGCTTGCGTAAAGTAGTGGAATGTTTCTCTGAGATGCCCGGCTTCCTCGAGGATCCAACGATCGATGAGCTGTATGAGCACTGTAAGGGCATGCCATTTCTAGATTTCTTCACACAGGAGGCGCGCAGAATGGACCCAGTCAGTGAGACCGAGGCCAAGGCAGATGCAATTCTGTTAGCATGGCTGGCCGCAGAAGACGGCCCAAAGGCGCTGAAGCAGTTTTTGGTAACGGCCCGTTTTAGTTTTTTGGTCACGCTGAGGAAGATACTCGACATCGAAAACGTCGAGCGCGTCTACGAAAGCATAAGTCCAATGCGCTTGCCCGACCCACAGCAGAACTGCCGCTCGAAATGGCAGTCTAAGCGAAATGCAGGCGTGCTTCTCAAGGCCCTGGATACGGCTATATCAATCCACCTTGATAGCGCGGATCCTTGCGAGTTTTTCAAAACGCGGAAGCATCTGGAAGAGCCTTACGATCTGTTTCTGCATTTATACATGAGGTCGCACTATAAACGCAAGCCGTTAACGCATGCATTTGGCGCATTACTGAAGCATTTGTTACCCGAAAGGGCAAGCGTTTATAACTTCGAACACTATGCTCTTCCGTTCATACAAGTGCTTCCTGAGCAAAAACTGGTCACCGGTGATGCGCACACCGACTTAGAAAGGGTTGTGCTGCGGGTGGCCGCAACTGTATCTTGCGGATATGTGATCAATATCTTCAAGAAGGTGAGGTTCCGTACGCCCCACATCGATCTATTCAAGGAATGCATAATAGATAAGCCGGACCGGTATGCCAGCCCGTTGTTTGTACAGGATTATTTGCATTTTTGCAAAGTCGAGCGCTATATTACTGAGGACGAGAAGATTGCCTTATTTAACCGCTACTATGAAAACGATACCTTCTTCAAGAGAAACATGAGCAGTGCGAGTGCTGATAAATTCGGCTTTCGCAAGCTGAGGTCCAAGTTCATTTGCTACTGGATCTTTAAGCGCTTTGTCGTTAATTATACAGATGGCCCAGAGCACAGAGCTTATTTGCAGAGCGTACTTGATGCTATGGACTTCCATAAGCTCGCTGACGTGCTATGCTGCGCATTTTCTGGCAGATATGAGACACATATTCCATTTTTCTTAAGCTTGCTGTCGCGTAAATATCTCGAGGAGTTCGATATGTTTCTCTGCGGCCTCAAAGTCGGTTCACGCTATAATCAGGAATTTTATTTTAAGCTAAAAACGCAGATATGTAGTATCATCCAGCCTGAACTGGCGCCTTTAAACCTTCCGTGTGAATCGGCGTCTCCGAGGGCTAAAAAAAGGAGACGTAACCATAAATAAACTGTTTAAGTTGCAATTCAATTATTGGTGCACCTTGCTTTCGTCACTCCCAGAACGACGCTGCTTCACGCAAGTCTGATCGAACGCTTCACCTGTCTCGGCTACCCATGTTCTCCACCCAGCGCTTCTGTCCGTAGGAGCCATCCCACGCGTACTACTATCATTTTAGAGCGTCAGCCCGCACCGCACATTGCACTAAGCAGCGTAGTAGCACAGCGATGCAGCCTATGTGCATGATACGTCGGCAGTGATGCGCCAGCCGAGCGCCCCGCGAAAACCGACCTGACGTTTTACCCAAAATTATTCACCCCTCTTTATGATAGCAGCAGGGATGTTTGTCGCGCTGTGTATGCAATACTTCGCAGGCGGAGCAGCAGCGGTCGGCAAGTCATCTGTAGCTGCTGGAGCGCGTGAGCCAAGCGATATTCTTGGGTACTGCTCCGGGCCGATCAACGCATACGAGTACTCAACGGTTGATGAGCTGTATGAAGGCACCCAGGGAAAGCTGTTATCCCCGCCAGAGGCGGGCAAAGCGAGCCCAGCTGAAATAGCTACTGCCAAAGCTGATGCCGTTCTGCTAGCGTGGGTATCTGCTGATCCGGACCCAAGCGCCATAGAGGCACTGCTCTCGCAGTCCAGCTTCCGCTACCTGCTTCTCATGCGGAAAATTTTTTCCAAAGGGAATGTCATGCGGTTTCTAAGCAGCAACAGGGCACTTCGCCTTTGCTTTATGCCGGAGCACTGCGAGGCAATACGGCTGTCTGTAGACAGGGCGGCCAAAATCCAGGAAGTTGTGGACACAAAAATAACGTTCTACTTTGATAGCTTGTACGCCAGGGAGTTCTTTACCGCGAGACAGGCCCAGGTCTTAGAGATGCCCTACGACATTTTCGTATATTTGTACGCGCGGGCGCACCATAGAAACGAGTCGGTTGTGGATGAAGTTCTTATACTGTTGAGGCGCTGGCTGCACAACAACACGCCCCACGATTTTTTCAAAGAATACACCCTTCCGTTCATAAAGGAGATGCTTGCGCACGATTTCGTGGGCAGCAATGCAAACTTCGAACTGGAGAAAGCTGTGGTGCAGCGGGCAGCTGCTCTCCATCGCGGCTTTACGCTCAGCATCTTCGAGGAGCTCGATTTCCGTACACCGCACTTCAAACTATTCGAGGAATGCGTATCAAAATACCCTAGCTACGTACACCCAGTTTTTATACAGTACTACTTATACTTTTGCACGAAGGCTGGTGTAATCAATGATGATAAGAAGGCTTCCATACTCAGGCACTACTTCAAGAACGACTCGTATTTCAGAGAAAGGCTGGATGAAATGACTAGTGATAGGTACGTAATCGATAAGCTGATGGCTAAATTCCTCTGTCCTTGGATTTTCGAGCAGTTTGTCAGCAAGAAGGCCCTTTACTCAGATCGCAGAACTCTTCTCCGACGCGTAATTGATCGCATCCCGATGGCTAAGACTTGGGGGATATTGGTCGCTGCACACAATTGCGGATACTCTGCACGGATCCCGTTTTTCCTGAGTATGCTGTCGCGCGAATATCTTGCGGAATTTTACGAACATGTTTGTTCTCAGCAACACAATGAGCGCTACAAAAATGATTACCATCTGGTAGAGAAGTACCAGCTTGCTTCCCCGCCCGAGATGCTGCCCGCGGACGCAGCAAAGGCGCTGCTCGAGCCGTAAACTAAAGTTTTCCGGTATGTGGTTTATAATCGTGTCTAGAGCATGATAGCTATCCGTTTTACGTGTTTGCCTTATTGTACGCTCATGGCTTAGGCTCCAGGGTAACTGCCATGCTTAATCAAAATAATCTGCATGCATTCTGCCTCAAAGCGGTCTTATATATAAATTTCTGGATCGCATGTAAAACATGCTTACAGACGCATGCTCGGTAGTATAGCCAGCATACAGTCTATTCGGATGACCCAAATATTTTTGCGCATACCCCCATTCATTCTCAGCTTTATCAGTCGGGCCAGCCCTTTAGCACGAGTTTTTCACAGCCCATGTCAAGCAGCAACGACGCGCCAGAGAGCCAGAATGATAACAGCGGGAAGCAGAGCCAGGGGAAGAAGGAGTCGCCCTCCATAAAGGTCAAGCTGCTGGGGAACGACGGCGACTTCAGCACCGTGCTCGCGAAGCGGACCACCCAGGCCGGGAAGCTGCTCAAGGCCTTCTGCGATGCGCGGGGCGTCTCCAGGAGCGAGTACCGCCTTGTGTACAACAAGAAGGTGCTGGATGAGAACGCGGAGATCGGCCAGTACGGCGTAGAGGACGATAGCGTGCTCAATGTTCTCGCGTCCCAGACCGGCGGCGGCTTTTGAAGCTGCCCGGCGCTCATGTTGATTAAATAAGTCACGGGAAGGGATTCTATTTGCAGTTAAGATTGGTGCGTGTATTTATTCTGTACGATAATATTGTCATGTTATCCGAAGGCTATTTAATGGCGTTTCGCTCGCTCCAGCTCCCAGCCGTACAGCAATAATCCACGGCCCGCGTCAAGCCCCTGATGGCATACGCACCCAAGCACCAGCCGTTCGTGGTGGACACCGTCACCACAGCTAACAAGAACATACAGAGCTTCTTCATGCGCACCGACCAGTCCTACCACGTGCCGGAGCAATACCGGCACCAGCAGTACGCGTCGCGCTTCCAGCCGCTGGTCCTGCTGGTCGACAACGACCGCATAGTCGTCGACTTTGCGCATGCTAAAACAGAAGCGGCGGAGGACGGCGGCAGGCGCCGCAGCCTGGCGGGTGACGCGACCGTGCTCAATGAAGAGGAAGAGGCGACGGAGCTGACCGACGCCATCTCAGAGGA
>JALRLY010000234.1:15629-28673 GCA_023647555.1 Pancytospora philotis
AACATCGCCAAATACGGCAGCTTTGAGCGCTGCGCCGATGCGGTCTATGCTGCCATTTACGATGCTGTCAGCGGCAAAGTGCAGATCGGCGAGCTGGCTGTCCAGCTAGTGTTCTGCGATTTTATGCCGCGCTCGGAGCTCGTCGCCCTCGTGGATATCGTGCTCAACAAGCTGGGCTTCCGGGAGGTTATGCTCCTTCCGCAGTCGCTGGCGATGAGCTTTGCTCTGGGGCAGAGCCACTGCGCCTTCGTCTACCCGCACGGGCTGTCCTTCGTCGATGACTTCATGCTGTTCGACTCGTACCGGCTCAGGCTCGGCGGTGCTGCCGTAGCTCAGGACGACGGCTGCCCCGTGGACAACGTCGATTTCGTGGAGGAGTTCAGCAGACTGAGGTTCCTCGACGAGTCGCTGCGCTACGCATGTGACAGCTGCGAGCTCAAAGAGGCCAGCGAGGACCGGATGCGCCAGCACACCGAGAAAGAGCACAAGAACGACGGGTTTTACTTCTACACCTACGGGAGCAGCCTTTCAGAGGAGTTCGAGAACCGGCTGCGCTACCTTTTTACCACCGACAAGGCGCAGCGCGTCGGCGGCTGCGTGTACTTCGCGTATTCCAAGAATCAGAAGGAAATCAAGGCGTTCAGCGCTCGGCGTGCTGCTGCCGCGCCCGCGGCGGAGGGCGAGCAGCCCGACGGGAAAGCCCAGCAGAGCGTGCAGAGCCTGGAAGATCACACGGCCCTCGCGATCAAAGGCGCGTCGCTTTTCAGGCAGCTGGACTGCTCAAAGGAGTGCTGGCTCACCGACAAAGAGTGGCAGGCGTTCCGGCTGCGCTCGCTGAAGGAGAAGGTTCTATTCTTCATATAAAATAAAGCAGTTTGTTTAAAGCGGGTGTTTTAGTCGATGGGGCTTACACGTTGTATTTACAGGCGGGCACGGAGTAGTGGACCACATTACAGTTGGAATGACGCTTTCAAGCCCATTACATTGTACACCGGCGAGCGCCTTTGTTGCACAAAATTTTTGGCCCATGTTCGTGCGTGCCGTGCTTGGGATGCTCATCAGCCCGCTCTGGGCGGAGATGTACCAGCTCAGCAAGGTGAAGGAGGTGCTGCAGCTCAAAGAGCCGATCGCGCCCAACAGCATTAGCATGGGCTACTTCAAGGCCGAGGAGGGCTCGAACATGACCTTCCGCGTGGAGATACGGTCGAAGGACCTCAAGCGGGTGCTCTACCGGATCGACAAGCTCGAGGTCGCGAAGGAGTCGCACTTCTCGTTCTCCAGCAACAACGCCGAGGACGCTGTGATTACGATCACCGCGCTCGCGCTGGACCCCAGCGAGGTCATCAAGCCCGGCATCGTCGCGCTGAAGTTCGAGAACGCGCCGGACACCTTCAACAAGGACGTATCCAGGAAGACGCAGATAGAGCCCGCGATGTACGGCCTGGAGCAGCTCCTCAAGAAGATGAACGATCTGATCGCGCTGAGCCGCTCCATCTCCGGCAAGATAGGCAGTCTGGGGAGCGAGAACCGCAGCATGCTCCATCTGGTTGTGTTCCTGTCCTTCATTACGTTTGGCGGCTATTTGCTGTTTAATATTCTGCAGCTCTACTTTATGAAATCCTACCTCAACGCCAAGAAGTTCCTGTGAAATAAATACACATTTGGGTAGGGCAGTGTTAGTAGTTGTAAGGATGTACGAGTATGTTTTAGATGCGGCAATGCACGGAACTTTGAAATCCCTGCCCAGCGCACTACTTTGTAAAAGCAAAAATACCGGCCATTATTTTACGATTTATTCAATTGCATTTGATCGTCAGATGCGCATTTAAGCCTTCCTAAACAGCCCGTACAGCGCACGCCGGTTCTCAATGGGCAAGTTCCTGTTGAGCAGCGGGCGCACAGCCGCCTCGGGCACTCTCACCTCGTCGAAGAGCTCGCAGACCCACGGCTGCGAGCGGGCGAGGAACTCCAGGAAGAGACCGTCGTCCCAGTCGGCTGGCCTGTTCTTGTTCAGATGCTTGCAGAAGAAGAGCAGCAGCCCGCTGTCCTCGGCGCCGAGCAAGTCGGCGAAAGAAAGGAGGTGGATGCTCCGATCGATGAAGTAGTAGAACTTGTCCTTCCGGTCGCTCCGGATCGAAGCAAAGCGCGCAAGCACCAAGCTGAGCAGCCTCTGCTGCGCCGGCAGACCGCAGTTCTCGAGGATGCTGTCGATCAGCGCCACCTGCTTCTTGAACGTCGGCGTGCGCCATATCAGATCAAAGAGCTCTTCGGTCAGCTGCTCCATCGCGCTTTCATTATTCTGTGTGCGCACCACCCCGCTCATTTGGCGGATAGCGCTCTCGATCTGCTCGGGCTCGTCCGTCCTCAGTCCGCGCAGCACCGCCTCCATCGACGGTAAAAATTTGCTGCCGAGTTAACGTCGGCGTTTAAGAAATGTGCAGCAGGAGATTATGATGATTTCGCGAGCAGCAGATGCACCAGCGCAGATCTATATTAAGGAAACAAAGATGCACGATTTTATTATCATAATTGTGTAAAGAATGGAACAGCCTCCTGGTAAGACTGAGCACCGTGTATTAACGGCGTATGCTCAGCGGGGTAAGGGGCCGCAGTGGGGTGGTCTTGGTACGGCTTCAGTGCATTCATCACCACCCCGCAAAGTTCTATTATTGTACGGTTACTATCGTTCATCTGCAAGCATTCGTATGCAGACTGCCGGTAATGCTCCTTGAGGGCATCGTCCAGGTACCACAGCATGAAGCCCACCAGCCCCGCGTAATCAGCCGGGTTGCATGGCCGCAGAACCTCAATGAACACCGCGAAGTCCATCAGACTCATACACGAGTGCATTACGAGGCCTCTGTACTTATGGTCCCTCTGGTAGAGCCGATAGATGGAAGCGCGCAGTTTATCGATCGGGAGTGCGTTGAAAAACCTCCGATCGCTGTTCCACTCCGTCCTCCTGATGTCGAGGCGCGGGATCTTGGGGTAGTAGGCCTTCCAGAGCCTGCCGATAGCGATAGCAGAAGCTCCTGGGTACTTCTTAACGTGATCAATATAGTTGAGAATGAAATACGGGCTGATGCTATCGTAGTCGCTAGTATTCACGACCTCTTCTACAAGATTAAAGATCGACGCTTGGTCGTCGAATAGTTCGAACAGCTTTAGGTAGTCGTGATTGGGCTTGACTACGACGTACGCAACAACGCATCTATCAATGCCGGCCAGCGCCTCTAACGGCAGCATGCCCGGCCTCTGGATGATCCATATAAACTGCTGGACGATGGAAATTTCCTGTGCAGGCTCGAACGCACCGGGCAGCCAGTATGCCAGCAGCTCCGAGAAGTAGCTGGCAATGGTGGTGCGATACCTGTCCCATTTCTCGACGGCCCAGACCGCAAAGTCTAGACTGCACTCCTGCATCCTGAGCTGTGCAGTGTACTGCGCTAGATCCATGGTGAGCTCGCCATCGGCTCTCCGGCGCAAGAGCGCCTGCGGTACGCGTATGTTGAGCAGGTAGTGTCCCACATTGGAGCTGAACCGCTGCTGAATGGCCTGGCTGAAAGCAGTGATCGGCTCTGTTGCGAGGCGCCTGAGGCAATGCTCGGAAATCAGGCTCTGCAGCAGCCAGCGCGCACTGAATCCCACCTCTTCCATCAGGCGGACGAGATGCAAGTGCGTGCTTGCAGGCTCGAGCACGAAGACTAGGATAGAGCGCATCTTATCGTTGGTGGTGAGCCTAGCCATGCACTCGCCGCTGAGCAGGTGCGAAGCGTACTCGGTGTCCAGCGCCACACATTGGATATACAGATAGTCAACACAATCCGCTTCGAACGCAGCCATCGGCTTGAGATACGTGATCGAACCAAAGGCAGCGCAGGTGCTACTGGGCTGTTCAGTATCTACTCCTGGCAGGGCAGCTGCACAGTAGCAGGACATAAGCAGCGAAAACGCTGGTATGTGTAACATTTCAGGGCCGCTAGCATTCCAACGAATAAAAATTTTCCTGAATAAATTTTAAATTACCAGCTTTCGCTGATGCATATCAATTGATCGAGTAAGTAAATGCCGTTTATTCAGGACATAGTTGGCAGAGCTGGAAAATTCGCGTTTGTATAAGCCTATTAGTCTAATTTATTTTATCCTGGCATGCGCTAGATACAGCAAGCTCACAATGCATGCGACTGCCTCTATACCAAATGGCATCGAAAGCCTAGAGTATATAATCGACGGGGATGGTGCTGCGGCTATGCTTGCTATACAAGAGCCGCGAATTTGAAACGAGCTCAAGAACGCTCTCCTCCTGCGTGCTCTCCTCGATCGCTCTCAGTACCCGCGCCATGTCCTCCTTAGTAAACCCTTTCAGCTGTCGTATTATCACGAATGCCATGAGAATGTCATCGATTGGTGGCAGACTCGCAATTACTCTCTTAACGCCCGCCGCCTTGGCTACGTGCTCGAGGAAGGGGAGCTTCAAATGCGATTCAACAATAGAATGCAGCTCTTCTCGAGGCAGCAGCCTATTAGCCTTCTCCTGGCTGGGCAGATTATCGTGATTCTCAGCACCGCTGTCGGCGGCATCTCTGCATACGCCTTGCTCCTCGATGCTCCGGCTGCAGAGGTCCTGTTTAATGCGCGTAACCACCAGGTACAGGGCGTTGGGAACGCAGTTCACCGCGGTGTCTCTGTACAGCCGCAGTACATACGATGGATCGCAGCTGACGAGAATGTGCGGGATCACCATGCAAGGAAGGACCGCCTTGGCGCGCAGCTGGTGCATAAAGATGGGAACAACCAGCGGAGAGAACGCGGCAAGATCGTGGAACAGCCGAATATTATCGCTAACAAAGGAGAACGGGAAGTCAGCGCCGGTCGGCAGCTGCGCAAGGTATACTAGCAGAAGCTGGGCTGTAGAAGGCATACAGACGGAACCGTGAGCGTTGGAGCCGTCGGATGCGTTTGTATGGGAGGCGCGGTACCGCTCGAGTACTCGGAGAAGCGCATCGATGTGCGTAGCAGCGAAGGACGGCCTGTGGTGAATGTAGTAGACCACAGCAGTGTCCTTTTCCTCAGGATTGGCTGAGCAGTCAGCAAGCACAGCCTCAAATGAGGGGTGGCCGAGCGCAGCAAGAATCTTTGGGTCGGTTGCAAGAGCCTGGCCAGCATCCCTTCCAAACAGCATTCTGTCCTGATCGCACACTGCCGTAATTCTGCTTAAAAGCATCCCGGCCCTGAAGATGTACACATCGTAGCACAGCAGCCGGCAGAGCAGAGGCACCAGTCTGGCCCTGAGCGGTGCAGACAGCAGTTCGTGTATATTGCATAGCACGGAGAGGAGACTGTTGAAAAGAGGCACGCCCTTCTTCTGGGTAGCAAGGCTGGGATTGTCGAGCACCAGAGAGCAGAGGTAGACGGGATCTACAAACACTGAGCGGTGCCACTGTGCGTAGGCAGCGAGCATTTCTGCAACTGCCAGAGAGATGAGCGGGCAGCCGTCAATGCTCCTGATCTTTATGTACTGGACAAAGGCTTTATCCACCTGCGCATTGAATGCCCGTGCAAATGCTTCGAGCTCGCTGCTGGCTGCATTGGTTTCATTCGTACCAGTGCTTTTACTCTCTAGGACCAGCTCACGGCAGTCCGACTGCTCGGTCTCAGCCATACGGAAGTACGCCGTATAGTAGGAGTGGAGATCGTCCGGACGCAGCGCGCTTGGATCGATACCAGCGAAAATAAGCGGATCAGCGCTCCTCACAAGCTCGCGTATGAGATAGCGCGTATCAAGCTGGCTGAATACATTCACAAGCGCCGCTCTGGTGCCACGCAGCGCCTTGTAGATTCTGGTCTGCTCGGCCTTGTTGAAGACCCGCAGAATCTTGAGACTCTGGAAGGTCTTCCGATTGTGTGCCAGCAGGTAGAAGAAAAGGCGCTTGTACACCGAAGCGAGCACGCACTTTATGTCGCTATTGCCGAATAGGAGATCTAGAAAATGGTCATCGCATAACTTGATGCGATTGCTATTCTCTTCGCCGGACCGTTCGGTGCTCTGTACGATCGCAGCTTTCCGCATGCCTTTGAATACCGTTGCTATACGACTGACCACGCTGCCCTCCACGCCCTGTAACTCCTCGGGTCCCTTCAGCACACAAAGATCCACCTTGATGTCCCGCAGCCATCTGTAAAGATAAGCTAGCAGGAGCATCCGGCAGTGCAGGTCCTCGTGGTGCTTGACAAGATGCTCTACGAAGCCTTGGGCATGCTCCAGCCAGTCGCTCAGTCTGACCAGCAAATCGGCAAAGCGGCGCCCGAGTGCCTTCGCAGCGGGCTTGTTTGCGGCCCCGCGGCGGCCCTCATCGTACTCATCCGCCGCGCGCTCGACTATCCGCTGCAGCATGTAGTTCCTGAAGAGCAGCTTGCGCACGTAGAACCCGTCGATCCTGTCGTACAATCGCGCAATGTCGCCGAATAGCTGCTCCAGGTCGCTGCTGCCAAGCAGATAATCGTAGGCAGCCCTCTTAGTCTGCGTGCTCAGCTTTGCGCTCCGCTGCAGTACCGCCAGATGCAGGGCGTACAGGTCCTCCTCGAAAAAGTGGTAGTAGGCCGTGTCCCGCGCTGTCTGCAGCTGCAGCACGATCCCGTGCATCGCGGCCTTATCGACATCAGGGCTAACGAGCAGCACGGCAACCCTGTCGAGCGCTCGTCGGAGCTCCATTTTGTTCAGCTCGTTGAAGTTTTGTATGCAGCCGGAAAGCAGCTGCCCGATTTCGGCCGCCTGGCGGTCATCTGCTATGGTCGTGTGTGCAGCGGCGGGAGCACCACCCTCTGCACCTGGTGCTGCAGCCTCATTCGCTAAAGCTGCAGCCTTCTTGATGCCAATGCCCGCGATCGACACACGCTTTGCTCTCTTCCTCTGTGGGGAAGCGGGCCCTGCTCGCTGCTGCGGCATCTGCATAAATGGCATAATTTTTATGGCCTGCTATAGGATTTTGTTGATGCGTAAAGTAAGCAGGCCGTGTGCATAAGCGGGCATATGGCGAGCAAAATAGCAGCAAGATAAATTGCACTGTTGCAAGAAAGATTCTACACGGCTTCCATCATAAATTTATTGTAGTGCCTCTGCGCAGCTATGGCAAAATAACGAGTAAATAAACACCGTTTTATAGTCAAGCAGGCATCACTCGTACTCCTCCTCGTCCATCTCGTCCCTGATCACCAGTGCCTTCCACTTCAGCACCAGCTCTCTGGCGAGCTTCCTGACGTCCTTCGCTTCGTGCATGTTCCGGGAGTAGAAATACACGATCTTGCCCACGCCGCTGGAGACCAGGTCGAACCGGCCCACACGCATGTTGTACAGCGTCTCAAGCAGCACCTTCTTGATCTTCTGGCTCGGCAGGCTGTTGTCGGGCAGCGGCTCGAGCCACTGCTTGATCTCGCGCAGCACGCCCAGCTTGATGCAGGCGTCCTGCGTGTCGCTGCGGATTATCCTGAGCGCGATGTCCTCCACCGCCTTGATGCGCAGCAGCGCCGGCTTCTTCTGGCCGAACGCGGCGATGTCCTTCCTGTATATGTCCTTCATGGTGTTCAGGAGCTCGAACGCGTACTGCTCGGCGCTCTCACCCGCGGTCGCCTTCACCTTCAGCTTGGGCTGGCGGGCCGCAGTCCTCTTGGGGCGTGCGGGCGCGTCTTTCAGTGATACGGTCTGGGAGGGCTTGGGGGTCTGCTCCAAAGCGGCGCTGGCGGGAGCCACGGGCACTTGCTCGTCCTCGGACGAGTCGACAACTGCCCGACGCCTGCGCCCGGCCTGTTTCTCCTCGGTGGCCATCGGGGCTGAAAATTTTAGTCTGTAATTTCTGGCGCGGCGGAGCAGCTATCGAATATGCGATAGTAATGGTGAACATGTAGATGAAGTACTGTTATTCAGCTTATACTTTGATTAAATTTAATCTAAAATTATAGATCTTCCCATTCAGGGTCAATGACACTTCTACTGTTAAAATTGCAAAACAGCGTTTTCCTCTGATCAGCAAGCGCCAGCTGCCAGAACATAATTACAAGCCGCAGTTGTAGACGCAAAAAATTTCACCGATGTCAAAATTACTTAAGCTGTCGATACGGGGCATACGCTCGTTCAGCCCGAAGGAGGCGAACGTGCTCGAGTTCAACACGCCGCTCACGCTCATCGTGGGCGCGAACGGCACCGGCAAGACCACGATCATCGAGACGCTCAAGTACGCAACCTGCGGCAGCTTCCCGCCGAACACCAAGGGCGGCGCGTTTCTCTACGACCCGGCGATGGCGAACGAGGTCGACACGCAGGCGGAAATCAAGCTGCGCTTCCGCAACAACGCGAAGGAGCGCATGGTCTGCACGCGGATGCTGCAGGTGTCGCAGCGGGGCGGCAGGCCCGTGCAGAAGACCCTGGAGACCTCGCTCTCGAAGGAGTTCTACGACGGCGATGAGAACGCCCCGGACCGCACCGGCAAGGAGAACGGTTTCAACTACGCTGGCTCGCAGGCCGGCCGCGCGCGCTGCGAGCTGCTCTCCTCCAAGCTCGCCGAGGTCGACAAGGAGGTCGCCGAGCACCTCGGCGTTACGCCTGCGCTGCTGGACAGCGTGATCTTCTGCCACCAGGAGGAGAGCACCTGGCCGATCAGCGAGCCGCGGATCCTCAAGGAGCGCCTCGACCAGATCTTCTGCTCCGAGAAGTACAACAAGGCGCTCAAGGCCCTGAAGGACACCCGGAAGACGGTGGCGAGCGATACGAAGCTGAAGGAGCAGACGCTCGAGTTTCTGTTCAAGGAGAAGAGCCGGCGCGAGCTCATACAGGCCGAGGCGCAGCGGGCGGCCGATGCCGTGGCCACCAAGGAGCAGCTGCTTGCGCGGCTGGGCGACCAGCGGAAGCGGGTGGAGGGCGAGCTCGGCACCGTGGGCGAGGAGATCGCCGTCTACCAGAAGATCGAGGAGAATTTCAAGGCTATCAAGTTCGAGTTCGATAACTGCAAGAATTTCATCAAGAACTTCAGTCTGGAGGTGCTCACCGATGACGGCTTGGCGGTAGAATTGGAGCGCCTGCGCAGCGCGGGCATTGAGGATGCAGAGGACGGTGATTTGCTGACGAGGTACCAGCAGGCCGTGCAGCACGTGCTCAGCCAGCTCGAGGCGAGCACGAACAAGGCTGATCTGGAGCACGCCGAACGCGAGTGCAGCAGGATCGAGCAGGCGGCCCAGCGCTACTTCGAGCAGCTGCGGCGCGCGAAGGATGCCGTTGCGCGGAGCAAGGCGCTGGAGACGAAGACAGCTGAGAAGCGCAAGGAGCGGGACGCGGCCAATGAATTCTTGTCGAAGCAGTTTGGCTGCGCCGGGCCGGAGGTTGCGGAGAAGTCATCGAGCGTCTTCCGTAAGGCTGAAGCGGATCTCAGGGAGCGGCAGGATGCAGCACGCGGGCTCCGCGAGTCCCTCGTCCTCGGGAAGAGGCGGCAGTCGGAGATCGAGAGGGAGCTGGGCACCAGCTATGCGAACTGTGCAGAGCCCGACTACACCATCGATGTTGAGAGAGCTGTCACAATTGACTACACGGCGCGTAGCAGGCTCGAGGCAGAAGCGCGTGAATGCAGCGGCCACTGCGCTGCGCGCCAGAGTGCGCTCAATCATGCTTACAAAAACACCGAGCTTTCCTTCAAACGAACGCAGCTCGAGGATAAGATCAAGCGGCTTGCGGACGAGCTCGCATCGATCGATGTTGAAGGCCTGGGACGCGATGTGGCAGCGCTGGATGATCGGCGCGGGCTTGCAGAAGCCGAGATCAGAAGCGCGCGCGAGGCCGTGCAGAGGGAGCAGACGCGGGACAGCGAGCTGCAGAAGAAGATGCGCGACTGCATCGATGAGCTCAAGTTGTTGGAGCAGACCGAGCGTTGCGGTAGGATAGACAGTTGCGCACGCCTCAGTGCTCTCCTTGCAACGGCGCAGCAGGCCTGCTCGACTATTGCAATACCTGGGAACTCCGCGCCCGCCGTTAAAAAGCTGGTCGAGCATTTGGTGCGTTCAGAATTCTCTGGTGCGGCTGGTATTCTCTGTATTGACAATGGCACGCTGCTAGAGGAGGGCATTAAGCCCGTCGATGAGCTGCAAAGCGAGATTGAAAAGTGCAAGACGGTCGCATCGGTCACGACCAACGCATCTGCCATATACAGGAACTTTATTGACGTCGCGAAGAACAAGTCCGAGTGCCCGCTGTGCAAGAACGGTCTGTCGGCGCCTGCGCTGCTGCAGCTCACCTCCCGTCTCGAGCGCGTGGTCCTGAAGCTGCCGGAAGAGCTGCTTGGCAGCCGCGAGCGGCAGACCAACCTCGAGAATGCCCTGAAAGCAGCGGAGGCAGGGAACGAGGAAGCAGGACGCATCAACAGCAGGAGGCAGAGGATCCGCGAGCTGAGCAGCACGGCCGAGGAGCTTTTCATCAAAAGGATTGTCGATAATGTTACTGCATTCTACAGGCTAGCGAGCGTATTTGAGGGTATGGGGGAGGGCGAGGCGTGCGGCCTTGGTGACTTCTTTGCGGGATCGGCCAGCTTGCCGCTATACACTCGCAAAGAAGCCGAGATCGTTGCGTTGCACAAGGAGCGCTTCGCCAAGGAGGCGCTGATCGAGAAGGCGGGCAGCATCCGCAAGGAGATTGACGGGCTGCGGAGGGTCGTTGCTGGGATGCCTCAGGACTCAGCAGACCTCAGTGCAATAACCGCCGAGCTTGAGAGCGCCAAAAAGCAGCTTGACAGCAAGGAGGCCGAGCTCGCGGATATGAACGAAAGCATCAGGAAGCTTGAGGTTCTACGGAGTGCAATTGCGGAGGAGAAAGCGCGCAGGGCTGCTGCGGCAGCAAAAAAGGCGCTGGAGAGCGAGCTGGCTGGGCTGTGCGACCTGAAGGCCACTGAGGAAAGGCTGCGCGCCGATGAGGAGCGCCTCGAAAGCGACAACTCGGCATTCCTAAAGAGCAAGCTGCAGGCCGAGATGAAGATCAGGGCACTGCAGAGCACCGAAAGCGAGCTGCTCGTGATCGAGAAGGAGCTCCAGCGCCGCAGGGCGGAGGTTGCCGCAGCGGGCCCTGTTAACAGCGATGACCTTCTCAAGCACGCGTTTGGCGACAACTACACCAGAGAGACGGTGGAGCAGGGGCTGTGCGAGCATCGGGAGCGCCTGATGCAGCAGAAGAACAGATACATAGAGGACATCAGGGCCGCCGATGCATACAGGGGGCGCATTTCGGTGGCAGCAGAGAACATCAAGCTGCGGAGCGCCAAGGAGCGGCTGCTCAAGATCAAAGGCGAATTCGAGGGCTTCGACTTCGGCAGGCTCTCGCAGTTGAAGAGCAAAGCAGCGTCGCACGAGGAGAAGCGCAACAAGCTGGCGAACGCTGAAGCGCAGACGCGCGGCGAGCTCAAACAGATGGCGGCCTCGCTGAACGCCATGCGGCAGGACCTCGAGCAGAACTACGCGGACACGCCCACGAACTATGCCAAGTGCGTCCTCGGCCTGCGCGCACTCGAGATGAGCTCAGCGGATCTGGACCGGTGCATACTCGCGCTCGACAAGGCCATAGCGGACTTCCACCAGTGCAAGATGGACGAAGTGAACGCCACGCTGCGCGACCTGTGGGCCAGCACGTACAAGGGCAACGATATCGAGTACATCGAGCTGCAGTCGGACGGCGCCGATCTGAAGGCGAACACCTACACCGTCGTCATGGTCAAGAACGGCGCGAAGATGGAGATGCGCGGCCGCTGCTCGGCGGGGCAGAAGATGATCGCCAGCATTCTGATCCGCCTGGCGATGACCGACTCGTTCTCGTCGAGCTGCCGGATCCTCGCGCTCGACGAGCCCACGACCAACCTGGACCGCGCGAACATCGAGAGCTTCGCGGCTACCATCACGCGGCTTATCCGCGAGCGCGCCGACACGCAGCTCATCGTCATTTCGCACGACGAGGAGTTCGTGGAGCTGCTGAACCGCGAGGGCATCGATTACTTCTACCGGCTGCGGAGGGACTCCCGGGGGAACTCGCACATCGAGAAGCACTCTGTCTATAATCGCTGATGGTTGCTATATACTGTAGCGCGTGCGTATATGGTTGCTTATGTGTCTGATGTCGGATGCACCTGCTATATCTTATGAATGGCATGGGCTGATATTCCTTGTTTAAGCGAGAACAGAATAAATACTTTTCTTTATCATTGCACCAGTAATGAGATTGACAGCATGCATTCTCACATTTAATTCTCATGCTTGCGCACGATCTGCTTCTCTTAGCCGCTGGCTGTAAGCGTTACGAGAAAATTTTGGAGCCTATCAAAAAATCTTTAAAGCCAGAACCTGGCGTATGCGTAGATATCAGTTGATTCAACCCAGCATATCTATCAGTGAGAACAAACATATATAAGATAATTATATAAGTGATATCACTAGTCGGTATCAAAAAACGGCTACCTAGCAGTTTTATTGAAAAAATTATCGCCCAAGAAATGCTGCTGGCAAGCGCGCTTGCTACGCTGCAGATCGCCAGTGCATCGAGGAGTTATGGAAATGGCACGGGTGGAGTACTCCGACACGCTCCAATGCCGAGAGCGCATCTCTGTACACGGCCAAACGGCACCGCTTCAGCATTTGAAGTTACAGGGAACAGCGTTGTGCCGACACTCCCCCGAAATCGGGTTCATGGATATTCGTGCATCAGCACCTTATCTATGATGCATAGACGTGCAAAGAAACAGCTCGCTTATATTCGCGAAGCTATGAACAATGACTGTTTCAAGTTATTCGAGGTTTACTTCGCAGAGGCGGGGAATGAGGATACGGAAACTTGCAATGCAGAGCTAGTCGCGCTGAAGGATAATATAGACGAGCTATCCTGGGTTGGACAGGATGCAAAGGGCGAGTTCGAGGAAATTTATTTGCGCGAATCCAGCGAGCTACTGCGCAGCATCGATGGGTTCAATGAGGAAAATGCTCTCTTCTTTAAGAGCGAAGAAAGCGGCGGTAGGAGCTCACTGCAAGAAT
>JALRLY010000237.1:0-37629 GCA_023647555.1 Pancytospora philotis
GACGATCCTCCTGGACGTCCCCAGCGACGCCGCGTTCAAGTCGTTCACGGCCCTCGGCCTCGGCTTCACGCCCGAGCACTACCGCGCCTGCCCGCGCTCGTTCTACATGATCGACGCGGGCTTTGGCGCGCTGCTCTGCGACAAGTACGGCATCCGCAAGCACTACAAGAACAGCCTGATCAAGATCGATCTGCCGCAGTAAATTGTTTGATGTGCTTGCTGTATCTGTATTGTACTTTCTTGTTCATTAAACTGTGGACCGTGTACTCATTTCTCGAGCGGGTATGGTTGGAGCAGCATGCTATTCCAAAACACGTTAGCCGTTCTTGATAATATATACCCTTTGTCTGCGTCATTTCCAGCCACTACTATAATCAATGCGACAAACAGCTTTTCTGCCACAACCATCTCATCACAATCCCCCTACGCCCGCCGCAATCGCCAACCATCGGCGCTGAGCCACAAAGCTGGAAATTTTTGTACCCCTATGATCGTAAACAAAAGGTGCATCTCGGCCTTCGCCCGAACGCAGCCGTTCGTTGCGCTTGCGACCAAGTCCAAGCTGTTCGATCCGAGCTTCTCGCTGACGAGCGAGCTGGTGCTGATTAACTACATAACCGGCAAGGTGTATCCGCCCGTGACCACCGATCTGAAGTTCTGCAAGATCCTGTGGTGCGAGACGCCCGACGCGCTGTACCTCGCGGCGGGCCACGAGAACGGCGTGATTTCGATCTACGAGCTGACGAAGGACGGGCTCGTGCTGCTCAAGAGCAAGGCGTGTGTCGAGGAGGACATCACCGCGCTGGACTACCTGCCCTCCAAGACCGTGCTGGTGGCCGGCTCCTGCAAGGGCCATGTGTTCTTCTGGACGCTGACCGATCTGGACAAGGAGTACACGCTGGACGTGTCGCTCTCTGCGCACATCACCGCGCTGGCGTGGAACCCGAAGGTGACCAAGATTCTGTGCGTGGGCACCGACGACGGGATCATAAAAGTGCTCGATATCAAGAAGAACTCTGTGATCATGACGCTGCACAACCGCGACATCTCCACGGTGCGCCATGTGGAGTGGGATGCCGAGAACAACACACGGCTGCTTGTGATGGGCGAGCAGCCCTTCCTATGCGCCTTCGATCTCTCCAACGACTCTGTGTGTCGCATCGGCGCGCACAGCGACCCGCTCATCGCCTTCCGCGGCGACATGCTCGTGTCCAAGAATCTGATCGAGCGCGGCGCGGTGAAGGTGGCGACGAAGGATGCGTTTGGCTGCTCGATCTCGTCGCGCGACCCGGTCGTGGCGCTCAGCTACGTGGACGGCACGACCGAGGTGCTAGCCGTGCCCGTGGCGCTCAAGAGGCTGCCCTTCTTCCGGCAGGGCGGCACTGTGTACTCCTGCGCGAGCATGGCCGTGCAGAAGGCGCCGCTCGCCGATCCCAGCGCTTCTTTCACCGCCAAGCAGATCTGCATAGAGTGCGATGCGCCGAGCAGCGCGGAGGATGCGTTTTACGACCAGCTGGTGAAGATGGTGCGCGAGCGGGCCGGGAAGGAGGCCATCGTAGAGTTCCTGCTTAGCAATGCAGAGGGCGCACCTGAGAACCCGGCCGGCTGGATCGACGTCAGACTGGGCGATAGCGATGTTGCTGAGATTGTGCACGGCGATCTCTCTTCCATGCAGCAGTCCGACAAGTCAGTCTCGCTCCGGCAGCTCTACGGAGTGATGAAGCAGGACGAGGACGTGCTCAGGGATATTTCTGATTTCCCGACAGCGTTCCTGCTGGCGCGAATGACGGGCAGCTATGCGATCCTGCGCGGTGTGCGGAATGCGCGCATCCTGTGCACGCTCGCGCTGCTCAACGATGTGCCTGCCAGCGCGCTGTCGCTCGGCGGCGATGGCCCGAAGGGTGGCGAGTTCGACTCCATCATGAGTATTTTGAACAGGGACGTGAACGCTTACATTGCGAGCCGCACGAGCCCGGGCGAGAGCTTGATCGCCAGCGTGGCCAGCATTGGCAAGACGGTCTGCGAGATGGAGAGCATCATTGCTGAGGAGCGCGTGTCGCTGAACAGCGATGCGATAGTCGACTACTTCTGGTACAAGGTGCTCATCGGCGAGCACAGCAGCGTGAAGAACCTGAACATCAGCAATCGCGGTGTGCTGTGCTACAACCGCGCGCAGGAAAACCCCTCGCCCATCCGCGGGCAGGCCCAGGCCCAGACGAGACAGTCTATGCCCGGCGCCACGGGCGGCAAACCCTTTAGCTTCCAGCAGAAAGATTCGTTCGCGTCCGCTGCTGCGCACCAGCCCACGCCCGACAGCAAGATTAATACCGCGGGCATCAATAGGCTGACGGTCGGTCAGCGGCCCGCTGCGGATTCCGTGCAGGCACCCGCGCCGTCCGCTAGCTTCAACGCGCCGCCGGCATCACCGGCGATGCCGCGTATGAGCCAGCCCGTGCCCGGACCGGCTGTCGGTTTCAACCCGCCCATGGCACCTCCTGCGATGTCGCGCATGGGCCAGGCAGCGCCCGTGTCCGATCCGAACGCTACCGCAGGGCAGAGCAAGTTCAATGCTGGCTGGCCGTCGGGCGCCGCTCCCTCGTTCCCGAGCAGACCGATGCCTGGACAGGCGCGCACGCCCCAGATGCCCAGCAGTATGCCCAACGCGCCTGGTATGCCGAGCGCTGGTGTAAGCGCAGGCGCTGCTCCGTCTTTCCTTGTGTCGCCATTGAACCGCCCCATTACGGCCCAGCAGGCGCCTACCCGTCCGACGATGCCCTCGCCCAACTTCAGCACCAGCTTCAGACAGCAGACGCATGCTGACATCCCGCAGTCGCCCATGGCTCCCCAGCAGCCTACGCCGCCAAGCATGCACGGCAGATCGATGATGGACGGCTTCGCGAGGCGCACCACTTCGCCGTCTATGGCGCCGCGGCCCGCTGCTGAGAACGCCTATGCGGCTCCTGCCAACACCATCCCGTTCGACCAGCCGCATGCCCATGTGCAGAGCAGCACTCCGCCGGTGGATCCCTCGGCTGTCGCCAGGGAGTTCGACGACTTTGTTTCCGTGCTAAGAGACCGCGCGGCCGCGAAGAACTCGCTGATCATCCGCCAGAAAAAGAACCAGTATCTGGCCGCGCTCGCTACATACGACTCGGTGAACAAGGGCTCGCTGCCCCCGGAGCTGCTCGAAGCGATGCACCGGGTGGCCGCGTGCGCGCAGTCGGTCGATGCGCAAACCAAGCGCGAGGTCGACACCATCGTGAGCCCGCTCGCAAGCTGCGTCTGGCTGAAGGCAGCGGCCGAGCTCGTGAAGATGCTTTATTAAATCTCTTAAATATTCGCTTTTATTATGGATGACAGATTATGGTTAGGCTGAAACCGACTATGGCTACCTACTTATCCAATTGGGCACGGAGTGCCTCAGATCGCGTCAAAAATTATATAAGCAAAATCAGCTTTATCGGACAATGATGGAGGAGTGGGCAAATTTTATCAATAGCCATCTGAAGTTCGATACACGCAACTTCGGGACGTGGTGTCTGGTCAGCCTGCTTTCGCTGATATTCATCATTCTTGCCTTCTGCGCGTTGACATTCTGCGCCGATGAGGACCGCCACCTCAATCTGCCGATGTACACAGACATCTTCGCCACCGAATGGGACTAGCCTGTAACTCCTGGCCGTCGCCGGGAGCTGAGCAGCTGCTGCATGCGCTCACAGCGCCCCGCCTCTGCCTGCCCAGATGTTTTATGTTAAAAACACATCCGGCGGCCGCGCACCACCCATGGAAACGAAGGACGCGCCGCCGGAGATAACGCTCCTCGGATGGGACATCGTCGGGCTCTGGTCGTTCGACATACAGATAGAAACGTGCGCGATCTGCAGGAACCACATCATGGACACATGCGTGGAGTGCCAGAACGGCCCGGACGCGGCCGGCAGCTGCCACGTCAGCTGGGGCAAGTGCGGCCACGCGTTCCATGCGCACTGCATCGACCGCTGGCGGACCATGCGGAACGTGTGCCCGCTGGACACGGAGCCCTGGGTGGAGGACAAGACGAAGAAGGAGTAGAAGAGCGCGTCCAGGCATTCATTAAACCATTCTGCTGCTTTCTTTGTATTGTTTGGGAAACATCATTTGGTGAGCGCGGAGCAACGGATGCTTGCGGCAGCATCAAGCCTGCCACGCGCTAGAATAAATTCTGCCGCGTGCAAAATGGTACCAGAGGCACAGCCCATGGCCGGCACGATCAAGCCCAGGATGCCCCGAAGCGCGTGGGAGCGGCTCGCTGAAATAGAGGGCGAACTGGCCCCATTCCTGTCGGAGACCGAGATCGCACAGATAAAGGCGTCAGCCAAGGAGCGGCTGCGCGCCGGCGCATCCGAGGGGGACGCACCGAGCGGTCTGAAGCAGCCCACTGTGTTCCCAGCTGACCTATACAAAAACTAGGGCAAAAATAGAGCGAAACACGGAAGGCAGCGCCACAGTCACTAAATTTATCACTCTCTTAGTTTTATAGGCGGTGGCTCGACACCTCCAGTCACACCACATTTCAATCCATTCTTCGTACCAGATGAAATGCTATGATACGAGAAGGCCATCAGCCCGGTAGCATAAGCTGCTGCAGAGGCTGTGCGCCAAGCACCATTTAATACAGCCTAAAGCAGCAGCCTGCTTCCCGGCCACCGCGCAGTATGGTAGTGAGTCATCCTGTGATGTCCACTCTGATGACACGTAACAATAAATTGTACAGGTCCCGGCAGCTTTTAGTTGTGCTCGCGGCAATATTGGCGGCAATAATATGGCGCTGAGCTGATTACGGCCCGGGGGAAAGGAGTAGAGCAAGTACGTGCGACAAACGCGTGTGCGGACCAGTGCCAGCGCATATAATCCCGGGGGCTGCAGCAGTCTGCCAGTGAGCGCGCCAGCGCTCCGCTGCGGCGGCACCGTGGTAGAAGCGCATCCTAAATAGCCCATAGCATGCCGCGGTATATAGAGGGCACGCTGATCGGCGCGGGCACGTACGCGAAGGTGTACAAGGCAGTGGACATAGAGACGGGGGAGATCGTCGCGCTCAAGAAAATCAAGCTGAACGAGAAAGAGGGCATGCCGTCCACGGCGCTCCGCGAGATCTCGCTGCTGCGCAGCCTGTCGCACAGGAACATACTCTCGATCATACAGGTCATCCACCGCGAGGACATGCTCACAATCGTCTTCGAGTACATCGAGTACGACCTCATATCCTACATCGAGCGCTTCGGGAGCATCGTGGCGCTCGTGGGCCAGCTGGTCGGCGGCGTGCAGCACCTGCACTCCAAGAAGATCGTGCACCGCGACCTGAAGCCGCAGAACATCCTCGTGAGCAGCAGCGGTGTGCTGAAGATCGCCGACTTCGGGCTCGCGCGCTCGCTCAACGCGACCGACTTCTCGTACTCGCCCGAGGTGGTCACGCTCTGGTACCGCGCGCCCGAGCTGCTCCTCGGCAAGACCAACTACAGCTGCGAGATCGACATCTGGAGCCTCGGCTGCATCATATACGAGATGTTCGTGCGCAAGCCGCTCTTCCCGGGCGACAGCAACAGCACGCAGCTCGAGCTGTGCAACAAGCTGAGCTTCAGCAGGCTCGAGGCGGAGCTCGGGCGGAAGTACGGCGCGCCGCAGTACATGGTGGACATCGCCTGCCGCTGCCTGCAGAGCAAGCCAGAGAACCGGATCACGGCCGACCAGATCGCGGCCTTCCTAGAGACGGCGCCTGTTTAATAAATAGTTTGTAACTGCGCATGCTATGGTGCGGTCTGCTGCGCCTATGTAAGGCGTTTTTGCTATGTAGTGCTGCTTCAGTCGAGATGCCAGTAGATGTATCGAGCTGGATCTCTGATCTATTGTGTGTAGCCTTAGGCACGGAAATGGCACCGCTCGGCTGAGCGACCCGCGGTTTCGGCTACTCCGCCGGCGCCGCAGCAGCCCAGCGGATTTTAATAAAAATTTTGCGGGCCCGCAATGGCCGCCAAGAAGAGCAAGCAGAGGCTGATGGGCTCCATGCTCGTTGCCGACCGCTTCAGCGGCTGCACAGCGCCGAAAGTGCCCGTCCAGCGCGGCTCCGTCACCGAGTACAGCGGCATTTCGCGGCTCGGCGAGAATCTGGCGATGGAGAACAAGACCATCAGCATGCCGGGCGACGAGGCTGCCGGCCTCGGCGTGGAGGGCAAGTACGGGGACCTGATCGAGGGGCTGAACTACGGGCTCTCCATCCCACCGCGCGTGCCGTACGACTGCGTCGAGAAGGGCGAGTACCGCGAGCTCGAGAGCTTCGTCTTCAACCACTGGAAGCTGACGCACCGCGACAAGGTGTTCGAGCGCAACATCGAGCTGTGGCGCCAGTTCTGGATCGCGTGCGAGCGCGCGGACGTCATCGCGCAGATCGTGGACGCGCGCGACCCGCACTTCTTCATCAACGCCGACATTTTCGCGATGTACCCGAACAAGCGGCATCTCATTCTGTGCAACAAGTCGGACCTGGTCGGCGAGCACGGGCCCAAGCTCGATTCGCGCATCATGGGCGTGCCCGTGCACTGCTACTCCACGAAGGACAAGAGCTTCGCCTACCCGCTCACCGGCATGGTGTGCCTCGTCGGCTACCCGAACGTCGGCAAGAGCTCGACCATCAATCTGATTCTGCAGCAGAAGAAGGTGAAGGCGAGCGCGACGCCCGGCAAGACCAAGTACATCCAGACCATCGAGACGCCCGACTTCACCATGCTGGACTGCCCCGGCCTCGTCTTCCCGCGCCACGACAAAATCGAGCTCGCGCTCAACGGCATTCTGAACATCGACCAGATCCCCGAGCTCGATTCATACGCGAAGCACATTCTGGACACCATCGGCCGGCAGCGGATCGCCGCGTTCTACAAGGTCACGCCGCGGGCAGACGACTTCCTGGGCAGCATGGCTGTCGAGAAGGGCTGGCTGAAGAGCAAGTGCCTGCGTTACATCGTCAAGGACTACGCCGCCGGGCTGATGTGCTTCACTTAATCGGGCATTCTACCGCCGATGTGCTGCCTCATTAAACTTTCTTGTTGGAACTGCTGGTGTGTTAATCAGAACTTTACCATTGATTAGAATTTTACCGTGTTCCTACGCGCTGTTTTACGACATGCACGCCATGGCATGGCGGGCGCTTTCTGCATGCGTATCAAGCAATCCGAACGGTCCGTAGCAATTTCCCAGTCGCAGTAAAACAGCAGCCAGTCCAATAAGTATAGCACTTTATTAATTAAAATTCTTCTGCGCATACTCTCTAGCAATAAGATTTACACCGTATGCACCGGCCTTAGCATATTTGTTCTCTACATTCTCGTACTTCGGGCTGCTGTATATCACCTGCACGAGCTCGTTGAAGCAGCCGCGCATGTCGCCGCGCTCGATGCGCGCGTAGTAGAAGAGCAGGTTCTTGTTGTGGTCCGTCTGGCAGATCTTGCGCGCCAGGTACATCGCCGTCGTGCCGAGGATGCTCTTGCGGTACCGCGCGAAGCACGCGTGCAGCGCCATGAGCTCGAGGAAGTACTTCGCCATCCGGCGGCTCCGCGCCTCGTAGTTGTTCGCCCGCGCCGCGCGCCGCAGGAAGTACAGCGGGCTCACGAACTCGAGCCGGTAGTCGAGGCTGTACAGCATGAACTTCTCCGCGCGCTTGATGTCCTCCTCGGCGAACGACTTGTCAGTCAGCAGCAGAAAGCTGCTCAGGTCCGGGCACACGACCTCCTCGTACTTCGCCGCGACCACCAGCGCCGTTATCCCCACGAGCTGCAGCTTCGCGGTCGACAGCGCGCGCCCGGACAGGAACCTGTCGATCAGATGCACACTCAGATAGAGCGTGTCGTCGCTCAGGCGCAGATTCTCGCTGCAGCTGATGATCCAGTCCACAAGCAGCGAGCGCATCTCGTAGGTGATGTCCTTCTCGACGTAGCAGAAGACCGTGTCGAGGCTCTCGTAGTAGTCCACGACCTGGTCTATATACTTGCCCACGCTGCAGATCTCGGCGCGCTCGGCGGAGCGGTGCGCCTCGAGCAGCGCGTGTTCTGCCTCGGTAAAGCCGCCGCTCTTCTTCGCGGCCGGCCTGTTGGTGATGTTTTTAAGCGGGACTCCGCAAACTCGCCTCGGCATCTGCTTGGGCGGGCCTCCTCGTGTTTTTATTGCGGCCGGAAAATATTTCAAGGCCGCGCGCAAAAGGCCGGGCTGGGACGCTGGTGCGAGAGGCCGGCTGGAAAATGGGCGGATGCACTGCCGTTTGCAAAGATAAAACGGCGCATTTGCTGCCCGCACAGCTTTTCACATCTCACGATTGCCTCACTATTGGATACAATGATGGCGCTTCAGTTCGCAGCCAGCTTCGAGAAAATACGGGAAATGGATGCACAGCCACGCAGTTGCGCAGAAACGCATTGGAGACCACTAGCCCACACTCATCACGAACAGCGACTATTTTTACCACACCGGAAAAACACCCATCGAACGATGTCGATTTCCGTAATCCAGAGGGCCGTAGAGAAGTTCGCGCCCCGGGAGTTCGCGGCCGCGTGGGACAATACCGGCGTCATAATCGGATCAGACGATGAGGCCGCACCCGGCGCAGTGCTGCTGACGATCGACCTCACCGAGGGCGTGCTCGACGAGTGCATCAGAAAGGGCATCCGCTGCGTCGTCGCGTACCACCCGTTCATCTTCGGCGGCATCAAGACAATCACCGATCGCCGGTACCTGAAGTGCATCAGGCACGGGATAGCGGTCTACTGCCCGCACACGCAGATGGACCACCTCATGAACGCGTTCCTTCTGGAGAAGCTCGGCGGGGACCCCGACGTCGAGCGTGCTGCGGCCGTGCTCAAGCGGCTCTCTGGGGCCAGCGTGCTGCGCATCGCCCGGGGCAGCACCGCGCCCACGAGCATGGTGGTGGGCGTGGGCTCGGCCTTCAAGAATGTCACCATGCGCAACACGCTCATCATCACCGGCGAGATGTCGCACCACGACATGCTCCAGTGCAAGCGGAACGACAACACGGTCATCCTCATGGAGCACAGCAACTCGGAGCGCATCTTTCTGCCCGAGCTCAAGCGGCTGATGGAGGTGGACCCGGAGCTGCGCGCCTACAGCATCCACATCAGCGAAAGCGACTGCGATCCGGTGGAATTCATCTGAGCACTATTAAATCTGACGTAGAGATCTTGTTTTTACTATAATGAGTGTAGATGTCTGTTACGGTGTGGCAGCTTATGCTTTCACGGTGCTGCTACTTGCAGGCTTAAGGACACCGTGCACACCAAAGCAGCGATAAATGTCTGGCTATGGTTTACTGCGCACGGTAGACTCATAGCATTAAAACATCGCTACAATAAAGCACTTTGGGCCTCGTCATTTATTTGATAGAGCGAAATGAGCCTGACATGGATTCGCGTGCGCTAGTGCAGCCCATGCTGCTTATTCTGCGAGTACAGCTGGATCACGCCCAGCGCGCAGATGTAGACCACCGCGAGGTTGAGCACCAGCAGCGGCGAGTACACCACCACTTCAACGAGCTTACTTCGGCTCGCGAACAGTTTGAAGTACACCAGCACAGCATACAGCAGAATGGCCGAGTAGTATTGCGCGGCCGGCATATCAGGGCTAGGTTTTTGCAAACTTTCGTGGAAACGCGAATGCACATTGTTTGCGTCGTAAAGTTATTAGCTGTCGTGCGGCTCGACCAGAGTAAATGCTACAAGCAATATGGGCTCTCACAGATGCACTGCTAGCACAGGCTATAAAGATCTGCAGCTGCGCCATCCTATTTCATGTGGCAGCCCATTGACCAATGAACCAGCGAATACAATACCCCTAGGCTATATCACCAATCGCCGTCAAAAAGGAGCTACATAGCAGCACGCGCCGCCATCCCTGTTAATGAGCAATGATGAGAAGCAGCGCCGCAGTCCTGCCTTAATCTGCAATGCCGCAGATTCTGATTGCGCGCGTGCTTCTACTGTGAAGGTTGAAATTAAAAATAATAGCGCAGCATGTGGCGCTCAAAAGACGCCGGCGAACGATGACATCTGGACTATTTCTATCGGTGGCTGCACAGCACATGATGTGCCTGCGTCTATGGATGCATCGGCCGGCGCAAGCCCCTACGCCAGACTCGAGGCCTTTCGCAAGGCAACGCTGGATCCGCGGATCGTCGACGAGGAGCCCATCTACGACTACATCCGCACTTTCCAGACCGCTGATCAGGGCCTCGCCAACCAGTTTCTGGAGATCCTTGCGGACTTCCTACTGACTATGAGCTACGCGCTGCGCCACCGCTCGGCGCGCATCATAGCGGACGCAGAGGCTATGGGCGTGGTGCTCAGCTACGCGATCCTCCGCGCTACGCAGTACAACGCGCAGGTAGTGCTGGGCATACTGAGCTCGTCGCCCGAGATCGCGTCGGTGGATCCTGGTCTATTATCCAGCATGCTGGCCGATCGAAACGAGGCGTGCGCCAGGCTCAAGCTCAAGATCCTCGCCAATATGATAAGGCATGGCGTTTCATTTACGCGGCAGCAGCAGGCCGCAGTGCTTGGCCTGATAAGCAGTTATCGCGCGCGGGACAGCTCAGAGACTAACTACATTCGCATCATCAATGAGCATTATGCCCGTTCGCGTGTCTCTCTATCCCAGTACCTCGATGGCCTGAAGCGCAATGAATATGTTCTTGTGACTGACAGAGACTTCTGGACCAATAACCTGCCGTATATCGCATCAGTCTTTAGCGAAACAGCGCACCAGTACGTTGATTGCATCTGCAATACTGCCAACCCACATTCTCCAGCCGCAGCCAGGGATTTCCTCACCGTCCTGCGCTATGACCCGCGATTACGGCCAGCGCCGATGGCTGAGCAGAGCATAGAGAGGCTCTACGCACTCCTGGAAGTCCCGGACGAGGATCTCAGATACGCCGTAACGCTGATCATCGACGCTCTGATGTACAGCAAAGTACAGGACTGACTAATTATGAAGCACGTGTGTCTAGTATGCCATCCGCCTACCTGGCAGCGATGATAACAGATATGTAAAAATGACGCAAAGTTAAATTTATTTTGTGCTTTAATATGCGAATGCCAGGACAGTTTGCAACTATAGATACTCAGCCTTGACGATGCCGAACTTGGCGAGCTTGGGAGCAACAATCTCGACGTATTGCTGGTTGTCCGCGTGGAAGTCCTTCAGCAGCTGCGCAAAGAGCTGCTGCTCCTCGTCGCTAAGCCTGAAATTTGCCTTGTAGAACTCGAGGTAGCTGAGGAAGTGCGTGACAGAAGGAGAGGTCAGCGCGAAGAAGGCGTTGAAGTACGCGGTGCGATCGGCCGGGTCCGCCTTTTCGAACTCTGCCCGGCCCATCACCGGCAGCTTGGGGAGCTGGTAGTTCTGGCCCAGAAACGCGTTGAGGCGCACGATGTTGCCGATGCGTCTGCAAAAGCCCTCTGTCTCCGCATCGAAGAGGCTCTTGAGCAGCTGCCGCTCGGAATCGTCCGCAAGGAACGCGTACTGCTGCGTGGGCCTGGGCTTGATGCGGTAGTACATCACGAATATGAGCCCGATGATTACGGTGCGCTGCGCAAAGTGGTCGATGGACCCCACCAGCTCTTCGAAGAAGCCCCTGTACTTGCAGAACTCCACTGCGACGCTGGTTGCGCTGAAGGAGTTCTCCAGCACGAGCGCCTCGATGATCACCCTGTTCGGGTACTTCTTGAGCCAGTGGCAGCACTCCAGCTTGTGGAAGCTCATGTTTTTGATGATTGCGTAGCAGTAGAAGACATCCAAGAGGCTGTTCTCCCCTATGCGCTTCCTATCGGCCAGGAAAGCCGGCAGCTTCGCGGCCACCGACTGGTCCTTCAGCAGATCGGTAGCCGGCTTAAGATCGGGGAAGGGCTGCTCGCCCCCAAAGGAGACATGCGCACCGAGATGCATGAGGTATACCAGCCGGGAGACCGCAGCGGCCTCATCGCCGTCCTCCTCCTTTAATAGCGCCAATATCGGGTCTTTGAAGGTGGGATCCTCTGCAACGAGCTGCGCGATGAACTCAGACACCTCTGGAGCGATGCTGGGCACCTGATTAACGGCTGCGCGCAGGGCCTCCAGCACATCCTGTCTGGGCATCCGCGCGGCCTCGCCCGCAAATCTCGTGGCCTCCCCCTCTCTGAGATCAAAAAGCCTTTCCATGGGCTCGGGCGGCGCCGGGCAAAAACGAGAAGCGTGGGAATACAAGGCAGTTTATTGCTAGTCGAGGAAGTAGATGTTGGAGTCGTGGAAGAGGACGAGGTCCTTGTCCGACAGCTCCCTGGCAATCTGCTCCACGTCCGCGACGCTGAAGTCGTTGGCCGCTGCGATCGCCGCCGCCGAGCAGAAGGACTCCTCGGGGTTGGCGCTGCGCCACGCCCAGATCGCGTTGAGGATGTCGTCCTGCGCGGCCTTGCGCAGCTCCTGGCCGAGGCTGACCGACGGCTGCGTTTGCTGCCGCTTCTGCCCGCTCGGCCGCGTGGCCTTCGTCCGCATGTTGCCGGTGAGGATCTGGATGGCGCCCTCGGCGTCCTCGGCCGAGACCTCCTCGCTCAAGCGCAGCTTCGCGCTGGCCGTGGCAAGGCGGATCATCGTCTCGAGGAAGCGCGGCGTGATGTTCACCAGCAGGTTCTTGCTGTTCTTGTCGCGCCGCATCTTCACGTACTCATTCGCAATCACTTCGCTCGCGGCGGCGGACAGCACCGGCCGCAGCTTCTTGGCATGCGCGATGTAGTCGCGGAACAGCGCCTGGCTGATCTGCGACTCGCTCTTCTCCTCCTCGATGTGCATCCGCAGCACGTGCTGGCTGATCTTCGTATCGACGTCGACGGTCGAGTTGTCGAGCGTGACGAACACAAGATCGAAGCGCGTCATCAGCGACTCGGGCAGCCGCACGTTCTCCTGGGCGGAGAGCCGCTCGTTGTAGTTCCCGAAGATCGGATTCGCCGCCGCGAGCACCGAGCAGCGCGCGTTGAGCGTGGTGTGGATCCCGGCCTTGGCAACGGTCACCGTCTGCTGCTCCATCACCTCGTGGATCGCCACGCGGTCCATGTCGTCCATCTTGTCGAACTCGTCGATGCAGCAGATCCCGCGGTCGGCGAGCACCATCGCACCGGCCTCCAGGCGCTTCTCGCCCGTGTCCTTGTCGAGCACGACCGCGGCGGTCAGACCGACGCCGCTCGCGCCCTTGCCGGTCGTGGCGACGGTCAGCGGCATCAGGTTCATCACATAGCGCAGCAGCTGCGACTTCGCGGTGGACGGATCGCCGATCAGCAGGATGTTGATGTCGCCCCTGATGCGGGCGCCGTTGTCCAGCACCTGCTCGTTGCCGCCCACGAGCATGAGCAGCAGCGCGCGCTTGATGTCGTCGTGCCCGCAGATGGTCGGCGCCACCGCGCGGTACTTGAGGTCGGAGCGCGCGAGCATCTCGATCTTCCCGAGCTCCGACGCCTCGGCCGCGGCCTGCTCGTGCACGAGCTTCACACTATTGGCGATCAGGATCGTGTTGAAACGTGACGGAAAGCCCTGCCCGACATGGCAGAAGCTCTTGTAGATGCCCGCGATGCGCACGCGGTCGCCCGGCTTCACCGCATCGACCAGGTCCTCGCTCAGCACCACCTCCACGCTCCGCGGCAGCAGCCCGGGCGGGCTCCGCTCGGGCATCTCCTGCAGCACGACCGTCTGGAAGTCCGCGTAGTCGCTCAGCCCGAACTCAGGCGCGAGCGCGTTGCCCTGCGGATCGCGCGACGGGTAGATCGTGTTCGTGGCGGGCAGCCGCGTCACCATCGTGCTGTCGCGGTAGTCCTTCGCGTAGAAGCTGTTGGCCACCTCGGAGTAGTGCACGCTCCGCCGCATCTTCGGGAGCACCAGCGACACGCTCGTCACGATGCCCTCGATCGCGACCATCTTCGAGATCATCTCCGAGCGCACCGTCCGCGGCGTCACGCCGTGCGCGCCGAACGCGCCCACAAAGCCCAGGTGCCCGATCCCGAGCTCGCCGAGCGCATCCTCGAAGTGCGGCACGACGCCCATCGGGTTGCACAGGATGGCCTGCGCGAGCTCCTTGGAAAACTGCCGCACCTCGTTGATGCTCAGGATGAGCCGCTCGGCTTTCAGGCCCGCGCCCGTGATCTCCTTCATCTGGATGAACTCGCGGAACTTCTCCAACGCCTCGCTCGCCTCCATGGCCAAAAATTTTACCTCGGCTTTCCACGCGTCGCAGCTTTCGGCTCGGTTGTGGGGTATTTGCGCGTCGCAGCAGTGGCGCGTGTGCACGCGATCTGCCGTAATAACCATAACAAGCATGGTCTGCCGATGGTATTTTCCGTGCAAATGTGCTTTTCATAAAAACGTGTACAAAGAGCGTATTATAGCTTGATGCTATTTTCTACAACACGCAAATGTAAATGTAAGGCACACATGTCCAAGCCTCCGTCATCTATTTCTAAAGACGACTGCTAAAACCATTCGATAGCAAATGCGCCTGATAATTTTACTCATGTGCTATGCCCATGCTTTTTCTGGCTTTTACGGCTTTTGTGCTGCTCTACACCGCGGCCCGCAACGCGTGCAGGCTGTACCCGTCCGAGCCATGCGATGCCAGGCATCCACTGCTTCTCATCGCGCATCCCGACGATGAGTCGATGTTCTTCACGCCGCTGCTCTGCCACACCAGGCCGTTCATCCTCTGCCTCTCCAGCGGAGATGCCGACGGGCTGGGCAGCGTGCGCAGGCGCGAGCTGGCCGCGCTCTGCGCCGCTTACGGGTTGGAGCACGAGGTGCTCGACTATGAGGACGGCGCGTCCTGGAGCACCCGGCGCATCGTCGCTGATCTCATCCCGCGCCTCAACAAGCACAAGGCCGACACCGTATTCACGTTCGACGAGCACGGCGTGTCGCAGCACCACAACCACATCAGCTGCTATAGAGCCGCGAAGGCTCTGGAGAGGCTCGTGGGCACGAAGGCGTGCTCGTTCAACTACCTGCGCTCCACCAGCCTGTTCAGCAAGTACTTCGTCGATCTGGGCTCCAAACAGTACTATGCGCCGTTCATGAGCATGCTGTGCCTCAGCAACATGCTGCAGCACCGCTCGCAGATGGTGTGGTTCAGGTACATCTACTGCTTTCTGAGCAACTACGCGTGCTATAATGACTTTGTCTAGTGCCAGTGCATCTGAATGGCCGCAATGCTGGCGCGTTTTGGAAGCCAAGGCCTGCGACGGGCCCCATTCCGGTAATACAGCCGGTTTCAAGTAACGAAGATGATAATAAAGATGATACAGCTGGTTAACTCATTAATTTTATTATTGTGACTGGCCATCATCGCCACCGATGGGGTCGGTAGCCTCGACCTGTCTAGGATTCACGTTAAGTGTGCTCTGATCGCTGCCATCATCCGCATTGTTATTATTAGCCGGTTGGCAAGGCGAAGAGCCCGCGCATCCCACGTTCGCTTGTGCGGCGCAGTTCTCTGCCTTCTGCTGCAGCTCCCGCTTCGTCACGCACTCCAGATTCTGGCACAGTTGCTTCTGCGCCATCAGTTCATTCTGCGCTACGCACGATTTATCGTCCGTAATGACCACCTCGCCGCACTTAACGCACTTTGTCACCGTGTTGGCGTTACTGTCCTCTACCTGGTTGCTGTCCTGCGGCGGAGCCTGACGCGCGTTCACATACTCGAGAAGGAACGTGAGCAGAAAACCCCAGTGCATTGCTGCGCTGCTGCCGCGGATTTTATATATTTGCGCTGAAACACAGTTTGGGGTGCGTTCCATATCCGAAACACGATGGGCCAGTCATCGCTTGGGCACTGGCAGGCGGGTGCAGGCGAGAATACGAAAATTAGCATGGCAGATTATTGTGAATGCTTTGAGCTGAAGCCACCACATCGTTCAATTGCGTGCGAGAAAAAAATGGAGCTAACAGGATTCGAACCCATGGCCTTTTACATGCGAAGCAAACGCTCTACCACTGAGCTACAGCCCCTTGTGCTCTTTATGCGGGTGAGTTAACAGTACAGGCTACAACATGCTGGTGCCCACCACGCATATGCCTGTCGTGTCTGCGCGCTCTACACAGCCAGGAAATTAATGCCGCCGCATGTAGCAACAAACTAATGGCACGCGCAATAGCAACCAGTAATGCTGTCGCGATTCTGCCACCGTTAACCACTACAGCAGCCTACCGCCCGTTGAAAATTTTGTCATATTTGGCGGCGCGCGGCAGCCGCCGATGTCCGCAGCTGCGCATGCGTTCACAGAGATCGATTGCATCAAGAGCTTCGACTACCCGGTGGCGTGCACCGGCGTGTGCATCGCGCCGGACCAGCGGCAGATCGTCACCATCGGCATCTACAAGCCGTGCATCAAAGTCTTCGATCTTAACAGCATGACCATGAAGCTCGAGCGCGCCGTCGTGACCGATGCGCTGAAGGTGGTTGCGCTGCGAGACGACGCCGAGAAGTTCTGCGTGCTGAGGAACGACCGCGCGCTCGAGTTCCACGCGCGGAGCGGGCTGCACGACGTCGTCCGCGTCCCGCACCAGCCGAAGGACATCCTCTTCAACGCGTTCGCGGCCGAGTGCTACGCCAGCGGCGAGTACGACGCGGTGTACCGCTTCAACCTGCAGCAGGGGCGGTTCCTGCGCGACATAGAGGTCGCGGGGCTCACCAGCCTCAGCCTGTCGCCCGCGCACGGCCTCCTCGCCGGCGTCTCGGCGGATGCTGTCCATTTCATCGATACGCGCAGCCGCACTGAGGTGATCCGCCGGCCGATCGAATCGCAGGAGCTGACGGCCGTCAGCCAGAGCGACAGCGGCATCAGCTACGCCGTTGCCACGGCCGACGCTGTGCTCGAGTTCGACATACGCGCCGAGGCCTGCGTCCACAAGATGGCGCACGAGGGCCCGGCCAGCAGACTGCGCTACAGCGGCAAGCACATCGTGTATGCGCTCGGCAGCCGCATATTCTGCGCCCTCGATGGCAGCAGCACTGTGTGTGCTGAGCTGGACTTTACCGTGAACGACTTCGATGTGAACGAGGGCCTCGTTGTCGTCGGCGGCGAGTACGAGGAGATGAAATGCTTTAAGGCGCCTCTGCTTGGCGCGGTGCCGTCGTGGTGCGCCGACGCGGAATCTAAATAGGCCAGGATCCCATACTAAATTTATTCATACACCGCATCTTTAATTTCTATAGGCGCGGTATCAGCTGCCTTTGACCGCCACCGGATCGATGAACGGGTTGATGTTCGCCATGTAGATGACGAGCCACGAAATGTACATGAAGAACACCCAGCCGATGGCCACGATCGCGTACTCCTCGTATTCGCACAGCGCCTTCGTCTGGCTGAGCATCAGGATGGACCGGACGATGGCAATGAACAGCAGCAGGCTGAGCAGGATGACGATTCCGCTTTCCATCTGCTTTTGCTGTGCCGCGCCAGATATCCAGCGGCTGAAACAAAATAAACGGGTTGGCAGCTGTAGTGCTAGTATGAAATAGATACTGCTAATATTGGCTTTTAATATTTACCAACTGAATGCCCAGTTAAATCGACGGCGTTCTAGATGCCAAAACTATGATGAAACACGTGTTTTGGGGCCCCATATAGCGCATGCCGCCAGGCGCCGGATGGACAAGAGCAAGAAGATCCCGTACTCGGTGATGATCATGACGTACATATCGTTCGCGGTCATGCTGGTCATGGGGCATGTGCGCGACGCGGCAGGGAAGATCTTCAAGCCGTGGAAGTACAAGATATTCTTCGAGCAGAACGGCATCCCGCCGCTGTACACCGCGTTCGAGAGCTTCTACATCCGGCGCATGTACCGCCGCATCTGCGACTGCTGGAACCGCCCGATCGTCGGGATCCCCGGGCGCAAGGTGCGCATCCAGGAGCGCGTGCCGGTGGACTACAACCGCGAGTTCACGCTCAGCGGCAAGACGATCGAGTCGCTGAACTTCGGGTCGTACAACTACCTCGGGTTCGCGGAGGACACGGAGATCAACCGCCCGGTGTGCCTCGACGCGCTGGACCGCTACGGCGTGAACTGCGCGTACGCGGGCGCCGAGGGCGCGCCCTGCGAGCCCGTGCGCACGCTCGAGAAGGAGATGGCCGCGTTCCTGCACCAGGAGGACTGCATCGTGTACTCGATGGGCTTCGGGACGAACACCTGGGCGCTCTCGGCGCTCGTGACCGACGCGCTGGTGTTCAGCGACGCCTACAACCACACGTCCCTCATCAACGGGCTGAAGACCACCAACGCCACCGTTGTCGTATTCCAGCACAACGATATGCGCGACCTCGAGCACAAGCTGCGCTTCCACATTACGCAGGGCCAGCCGGAGACGCACCGCTCGTGGAGGCGCATCTTCGTCGTCGTCGAGGGCATCTACTCGATGGAGGGCACGATGGTCGAGCTGCCGCGGCTCGTCGAGCTCAAGAAGAAATACAACTTCTTCATCTACATGGACGAGGCGCACTCGATCGGCGCGATCGGCAAGACCGGCCGCGGCGTCTGCGAGCACACCGGCGTGGACTTCAAGGACATCGACTTCATGATGGGCACGTTCTCCAAGAGCTTCGCGGGCGCCGGCGGCTACGTGGCGGGCTCGGCGAAGCACATAGACTTCCTGCGCGCCTGCAGCGACGGCTTCCTCTACGCCGAGCAGATGCCGCCGGTCGTGGCCACGCAGATCCTCACGTGCCTGCGGCGGATCATCGCCGAGCCCGAGCGCATCGCGCGCCTGCTCAGGAACACGCGCTTCCTCAGGCGGGAGCTGAAGCGGCTGTCGTTCGCGACGCTCGGCGACCCCGTGTCCCCGGTCGTGCCGATCCTCATCTGCACGCCCGGGAAGATGGGCATGTTCTCCCAGCTCTGCCTCGAGTTCGGGCTGGCGGTCGTGGTCGTCGGCTACCCCGCCACGCCGATCCTGGAGAGCCGCGTCAGGCTCTGCGTTTCATCGGCGCACCGGCGCAGCGACATCAGAAGGGCGCTGCGGATCATCGACAACGTCGGGACGATCCTGGGCCTGAAGTCTGTATAGCCAAGAAGTAGCCACACGCATGCATTATACTATAAATAATTTAAACACTTACAGTTCAGTTTCTACACCGCTTTCGCCGAGCTGATAAAAATTTACCGGCCGTTGCCACCGATGGCGGCCGAGGTGTACACGGTGGACATCAACGCGGACTCAAAGCTCGCGATATACGGCGGCAGCAACGACGGCGCGACCGTATACAACTACGCCGAGGGGCGCATCGCCGATCTCATCACCGGCCTCGACGAGTCGCTCGTGTACGCCAAGTTTTTGCCGGAGTACGTGCTGCTCGTGACCGTCAGCGGCACGGTCTTCCCGGTCTGCGACCGCGAGGACATCGGGCCTGTGGAGGTCGGCGAGAGCGTGTCTGTCGCGCGGCAGTGCGAGATGCTGCTGGTCGGCACGGAGTCCGGGAAGGTCTTCGTGTACGACAGCGAGCTCGCGTGCGTGAACACCTGCAGCGGCCACATCTCCAGCGTGACGCATCTGGACTACTGCGACGGCCGCGTGTACAGCCTGAGCGAGACCAACTTCTTCGTCCACGACGCGTACGGGAACGTGCTGTATGCGATCGGCGGCGGGAACGTCACGGCCTTCTGCCACATCAGCGGCGAGCTCTACTGCGTCGCGCGCAACAGCCGCGTACTGGTCTACAAGGGCAAGGAGCGGCTGTTCGAGATGGCGACCGAGGACACCGCCGAGGCGATCACGATGGTCGGCAAGAACCTCGTGATCGGCGGGATGTTCGACCACATCGTGCTGCTTGATACGCTGCGTCACTACGCCTCGTACAAGCTCAGGACGGGTGCCAGCATCACCGAAATCCGGCGCTTCGGCGAGCACGGCGTGGCCTTCGCCACGACCTGCGACCGCGTCGGCGTTGTCGACATCCGCGATGTCAAGACGCTGCGGCTGTTCGACAGCGGCGTCGGCACCGTCTTTGACATCGCGTGCGCGGGCGACAAAATAATCGTGGGCGGCGAGGAGGGCGCGTGCATCTTCGACGGCGAGGGCAACGTCGTGATGGAGCCGCAGGACGATGTCTACGACGACGGCGACGACGATGATGCCGACTACGATAATGATGATAACGATGATGCTGACTGCGACCTGTCCGAAGAGCACGCAGAGTAGCGCCGCCAGTCGATCAAATTGCCATTCTAGAAATAAACCTAATATTCAGTCTGTTTACAGCGTTCGGCGGCAAGGTGCCCTTAAAATGGCAAAATAGAGTCGTTTATTCAGTGCCAGCCAGACCGGCCAGGCCGTCTATCAGAAATCGACCTCCGGGATCAGCAGCTCGTCGATGCTCCAGTCCTCGAAGGAGCCGTCGGGGAGCTTGCGGCGGACGATGAACGGCAGCTTCTTCTCCACCAGCTCCTTCGTCGCGATCTGCAGACAGTCGGTCATGTTGCCGATGTCCACGAACGGCGGGGCGTCGTCGCTGAGCTGCGCAGCGCGCACGCCGATTATGTGCGCCTTTTCGTAGATGGTCATCCGGTTCTGCGTGATGCGCGGCGCGGGCTCGGCAGGGGCCTGTGCGCTGCCCTGCAGCAGGCCGAATCCACTGCCGTCGTCCATGTTCATTGGGTCAAATTTTTCCGTCGCTGAAACGCGCTGCGGCGCCACCGGTGTGGTTTTTGCAACTGCGTAGGAGTGGAGTTTGGCAGCAACTACTCAGATAGAAACATGTCACAGCTATGACTAAGTATTTGGTGTATATTGCCTAGGTCGCGGCCCTGCTCCGCCCAGCAGCGGCTGCCCGCTTAAAACAAGTTTTCAGCCACCCCTGATGATTATCAGCATTGGCGCGATCGACACGGTGCAGAACAGGCGGGTGTTCCGCGCGGCGCGGGAGCTCTCCGCGTCCGCTATCGCGTACTACCTCACCGAGTTCGCCGCCGGGGCCGCGGAGCAGGAGGGCGTCCTCGAGGGCGATGCGTACAGCTACACGTACCTCACGAAGGGCGACACCAAGTTCTTCGTGCAGGCGACGAAGGACGCGCTGCATGCCGAGGTCGCCGCGCTCCTCAGGCACGTCGCGCAGGGCAGCGAGAGCGACACGTTCGACATTCTGTTCTCCATAGACTGCGTGCTGCACAGCCTGGACGGCGTCGCGGTGGACATGCACGCCGCCAAGAGCATGGAGAGCCAGGAGGAGGCGATCTACAACATGATGATGGAGAACAAGAGCATGGAGATGCTGCAGCGCGAGAAGACGCGCAAGCGCGTCGAGTACGACGCGCGCGCCGGCGTTGCGGAGGCGCCCGTCGTGCAGAAGCAGCCGCCGCGCATCGAGCGCTCCGAGCGGCCCGTGCTGGTGATCGTCAGGGAGAAGCTGAAGATCGCGATTGACGCCGAGAACTACATAAAAGAGAACCACTGCAGCGGCGAGATGAACATGGTGATATACGACCCGCGCTTCCAGAGCGTGCAGCTCAAGGCCAGGAGCATGCGCGGCGCCGTCAAGCCCAGCCCGTACCTCGACAAGCAGGCGCTCAAGAAGGGCATCCTGTGCTTCGAAAGCGCGCGCGGCTGCAACAAGAGCATTCCGCTGCTGAAGTGGGCCGGCAAGGTGGCCAAGCTGCCGCTGACGGTCGAGTTCTGGAACGACGAGGAGGACGGCAAGTACGTGAGCATCGTGAGCTGCAGCGCCAACCAGGATCTGGACGGCGTCGAGTTCCGGTTCAACAAGGACGACCTGGCGGAGCTGCAGCTCGGCGAGGGCGCGGCCGAGGAGGACGGGTGCGTCGTGTGGCGCATGGGCGCGCTCAAGAAGGGCGAGAGCAAGACCACGGAGCTGCGCTTCTCCGGCTCCGACAGCAAATCCATATTCCCCATCGATGTGGCCTTCAAGGGCAGCAGCGTGGAGACCCCGCTGGGCATCGAGCAGGCAACGGTAGACGGCGAGCCCACCGATGCGTACGAGGTGCGGACTGTCCTGGAGGTCGAGAAGTTCAGAATTCTCAGCGACTGATTAAACTATTGTTTTTTATTCTGCTATTGATATCGATTGCCATGGATGAATACTCTTAAAAACCGTTGAAAGATGGCAAAAGGCGCTGACCATCGCCAAATCCATGCACCACCCACCGCAAGAATCATCTACCGCTACAAAGAGATAAATCAAACGGAAGTTTATTTCAGAGGCACAAATTTGGAGCCGGCAGACGCACCAATGCCAGGCTTGCCGTGTGTGCAGATAACTCTAGTGGAAACAAAGTCCCTCAGCCGCTTGCCGATCATCTCGGGCTTGACCTCGACAGGGAAGAAGCCGTTGCCGCAGTGCACGGCAATGGTGGTCCCGATCATGCAGGGGAAGACGGGCATGCAGCGCTCGTACGTCTTGATGGGCTGCTTGAGGAGCTCGGGGTTCTGGCTCGCGGCCTCGACCTGCTTCAGCAGCTTGTCCTCGTACTTATTGATGCCTCTGGTGACGTGGCGTCTGAGCTTGGAGGGCAGCAGCTCGGTGAACTTGGAGAGCGGCATCTCCATGAGCTCGTCGAGGCTCTTGCCCCTGTAGTTGAACTGTCTGAAAGTCCTCTTTTTGGCAGCGTCGACCATTGGGGCAAAATTTTCGTTCACCTAAAAATTTTGCAACTTTTTGCAGCGCGTGCGGGCGCCGGCGGCTGGGCGATATAATGCTAGGATATGACACTAAAATGGGCCGTGGGTTGCATACTTCGCAACTGCACATGGGCTCAACTTCGTAACCGTTTCTGGTACTTATTCTTAGACACATTTTTTCTTAGTGCTATGCACTGCCCTTATGTAAATGGCTCTAAAAGTGGCGCATTTGCAAGCGGTGCAGCGCCAACGGCCGCCGGCGAGCTGGCGCCTCGATTAAAAAATTTCCAAATTTTTACGCCAGTCTAATGGGCATCGTTTACGGCGAAAAGTCGGCACCGGCGAGCGCGAGCCCGGGCGAGCACAGCACCGAGGACGCGTCCTCCGAGGCGTTCGAGGACTCCCAGGCCTCGTTCGTCTACAACTCGGCCGAGTCCGAGGGCAGCAGCTCGTCCGCGTACAGCGACGACGAGGAGAACTACTTCGGCGCGCCGGACAGCGGCGACGCGTCCGATGAGTCCGGCATCGCCTGGGTCGACTCCGACGAGGACAGCGAGCTGCAGGCCGAGCTGCCGACAGAGGCGGCGTGGCTCAGCACGGAGGGGCTGGCCAAGAAGGTGCAGCGGAAGGGCAGGCGGATCGGATTCAAGCTCCAGAGCAAGGTGTTCACGACCAAGTACCGGATACGCGCATTCAGAGCCTTCAAGGACTTCAAAATCGCGGTCGACTCGTTCAATATCGTGTACTGGATCAACACCTTCGACGATTTCAAGGCGTTCAGAATAAGCGACTTCAAAATTACCGACTTCGCGCTGCTCGGCGACCGGCTGCTCCTCGCGAGCGACAACTCGGCGTTCATGAAGCAGCTCGGCAGCGATGGCAAGGTCGTCACGGTCAACAAGAGAACGGGCAAGGTGCGGCGCATGTGCGTCGGCGGGCCCGCCCGCGCGCTGTACATCGCTGGCGACAAGCTCTTCCGCTTCGACCGCAACCTCGTCCTGAAGGGCGTCTTCAACCAGCAGTTCGTGGACCTGTGCGTCGGCGCGCTGGGCGTGTTCGGCCTCAAAAGCAACGGCGACGTGCTTGTGTTCGACCACCAGCTCGTGCTGCAGCGCAAGCTCTCGTTCGACCACAAGTTCGAGTTCAGGCGGGTCTTCTGCACGGACACGCACCTCTACCTTGGCACGGAGACCGGCTTCTACGTGCTTAACGACCAGCTCGTCCAGACGAAGGAGTTCCACAACATCAAGGGCTGCGCGACCGGCTTCGGCTGCAACCCCGACTTCACAGTCTACGCGTCCGACGACAAGAACAGCCTGCGGATCATAAAGGAGGGCCTGCTCTGCTACGATAGATTCCCTTTCTCCAAGGTGTACATCAGCCCGATCTCGTTCATCACGATGGACGGCGACACTGTCTACTTCAGCCACTCGCGCTATCTCTCGACGCTGAAGCTTGAGTATGTCTAGCCACTTCTACGGGCTCGCGATTGCTTGTTACGCACAGCGAATAAATCTACTTCGTGTTATTCTACTTGGAGTGTATAAATTTGTAACTGCGCGGGCTTTTCAGCTCGTATTTAAATGCCATGGGATATTGGCTCAAATCAGGCTTTGCACTGGTTTATTTTCAATCTAACACGCAGCTACTGAGTCCGCCAGCAACATTTTTGTACGGCTATCCCAGACTGATGCTAGAAGTTGGTGCCGCGTTTCGTACCAACCAAACCACTTATAATAAAAATGGGGATACGATGGTTATACGGTCGCGCTTGGTTCCGTTCCATCCTGCCGGCCCGGCTGCGTGCTGCGTTCCGGCCCGCCGCCGCTTCCACAAAATTTGCAAAATTTTTGCAGCCCACAATGGCTAAATCACTGACTTCGATGCACCGCAGGAAACAGAGGAAGGCGCTCTTCACGGCCAACATGGCGGAGAAGAGGATGATCATGTCCAGCCATCTCAGCAAGGAGCTCAGAGCCGCCTACGGCTTCAGATCCTTCCCGATCCACAGCCAGGACGTCGTCGTTGTCACCACCGGCAAGTTCAAGGGCAAGGAGGGCAAGATCGAGAGCGTCAATAGAATGACCCGCAAGGTCACCGTTGAGGGCTGCACGGTCGCCAAATGCACCGGCGGCACTGCGTTCTACCCGATCGACAGCTCCAACCTCGTGATCAAGGAGCTCTACATGGATGCGGATAGAGAGAAGGCCCTGATTAGCAGGAAGGTCATCTACGACAAGACCAGAGCCAAATACGTTGCCGGCAAGTAAATTACATGGGTTCGCACGCTTTTATTCTTTCTTTGTTGCTCGATATTATTGTTTGGCGTTTGCAGTTCACAGTTAGTGAGCGGCGTGGCAGCAGTCGTGTGGTGCGCGCTAGAGTTGCTGGAATGGCCGCCGTGCGCAATTCTGGCAGCGACTCAAGTAGATGCATCGCAGATGCTGTCGTACGGCAAACAATTCGGTAGAGATCACACCACATTTTAGAGCTAGACACAGCAGTGCCGAGCACTGCACCGACAAAAATAAAGCGACACAGAGTTGTACACCGCAAATACACGTTTAATGAAAATGGGCACATACAGGCCAGCGCAGCAGCTCATCTGGCCCCGCGCTTGCTGAGCATATGCTTCAGCTTGGAAATGCGCTTCCGCACATCCTCGCTGTACTCGCCCAGCTCCTCGTCGCCCATGGACGCAATGCGCAGCGAAATCTGCTCCTTCAGCTTCGCGGGATCGAAGGAGCGGTCCATAACATCCGCCAGCTTGCCCGCGTCGACCAGCTCCAGCTTGGCGAGCGTGGTGAGGATCGCGACAACGAGCGCGGGGTTCTTGCCGAGCAGCTCCTTGAACTGCGTGGGCTGCGAGATCGCCATCTTCTTGCAGTACTCGATGACCTCGAGCAGGTAGTCCTTCTCCATGCCGTCCAGCACCTTCACGATGCTGTCGATCTGCAGCGGCTTCGGCGCGCTCTCCTTGGCCTTCGCCGGGAGGTCGTTCTCGGCGTAGTTGATCTTCACCGGCCGCCCGTTGAACTGGATCTTGAGCGTCTTCATCGCGGTCTCGGCGATCAGCGGGGACTCGTACTCGCAGAAGCCGTAGCCCTTGGACTTGCCGGTCGCCTTGTCGTACATCATGCGGAAGTTCACCACCTTCCCGACGGTGCTCAGCTCCTCGACCACCTTCTGCTCGGGGACGTCGAAGTCGATGTTGCCCACGAAGACGCTGCATCCGTTCTTCATGGGTAATTTTTTCCGCCTCTCCTAAATCGCGGCGCGCCGCAACAACATACAATGCGCTGGGCCGAAATACTGCTCTTGATACGCGAACGCGTGTCAGCGCCGTGCAGATTAATCCCATCAGTAAAATTAGGTGCCAATGGCGTTGGCTTCTTGATGGCCTGCCGGCGGCGGCGCACAGCCGGGCTGCCGCTCAAAATACGGACAAAATTCTGTGCCATGGACCCCAAGCAGCTGCAGCGGGCGCTCATGGAAATGTTCCCCAAGCTCACCGAGGCCCAGGCGCGTTCGCTGGTGCTCACCGGCGACGACTTCTCGGTGCTGGTCACGCGCGTGCTCGACAACAACATCGGCGCACCAATGGTGCCGCTCAAGGAGATGACGTACAGGGGGCGCGCCGCCCCTAAGGTGCCGCGCGTGTACAACTACCCCGAGGTCTTCCGGCCGGTCTACGCCAACCGGCACGGGAATGTGGAGGAGCTCAGGCACGAGGCCGGAGCGCTGCACCGCGAGGCCGAGCAGAGCGCGAAGTACGGCAGCGGGCAGCGGGCCCCCGAGGTCCGGACGCATTACGGCATCGAGAACGACGTGCTGAGGGAGAGGGCGGGCCATTTCAACAGAGAGGCTGCGATGCTCATCATGCGCAGGTCTTTGGAGCAGGGCGGACCGATAGACCTGCACGGGCTGTACGTCAACGAAGCACTCAAGTTCCTGGACGACTATCTGGTGCGCTACCGGCCGAAGGACATCGTGCTCGTGACCGGCCGCCAGTACAACAGCGCGCGGCTGCGGCCTGCGGTCGAAAAGTGGCTCAAGGACAACAATTTCATGGTGCACGACGAAGGGCCGTCGCTGCACGGGGTCCTGAAGCCCGACATCTGACGGGGTATTTTTGCGTCGAGTCAACAATACTGCTGGGAAGCCGCATGTGGCTCTCCATCTTCAATACAGTGACTAAATTTATCGAGGGGTGTTCGCAGTTTTTAGGATACGGTTGGTTGTGCACGTCTGAGCTAGGCTAGTTAATCATACATTTACTCTCGAATAAGAGCTACGAGCACAGCAGTCTGCTAGCAGACTATGCTTTTAACGATTCTCGTAGATAGCACATCCCGGGGCTGCCGATTGAACATTTACTTCTTACTTCAGCGCCATCGTGTGCCCGGCACTTTCCTGGTGCATAACAGTGAAAAAACTATTGAATAATTGATCTCGAACTAAAAATGGCAAGCGTATGCATCCTACTGGCCTAAGCTAAATGCGATAATAGCACAACTGGGTAGAATGCCTCATAAAAAATACAATTAAAAATGCAAAGCGATTTTATTTCTCCATCTTTCCGGTCTCTTCGGTAGCGCTAGCCTCATCGATGTTTATGCTTTTGAGCTATTCATCAAGAGTATTGTCAAGCATTTTTTTAGCAACAAGTTCGATTTCACCGGCAATTATCTTTTTGATTAGCCTGGGGGCGTGTCTCATAAATTTAAAGGGAGCGTTATTGTGGTGTGCAAAGGCGTTACTAATTTCATTAATTAACATCGGCACATATCTCTTATAATAAACTAAAGCAGTATTAATCTCATTTGCATGCCTTTGTAAAACGTCTATTTGATAAATAACTTGCGTTCGGGCTGCCTCCCAGAAAGATCCCCATCCTTCAAAGTTCATTTCCGGATACACAAAATGCAAATACTTGAACATGCTATCACCACCAAATTTTTTGTAGGTATTAACTATTTCTCTCGATACTTTTTCTGGTACTACTTCAAGAACATGTTTGAGCGCATTTTCACGATAATTCTTAATGCAATACAAATAGCCAACACCAATGGCATTAGGAGCCCCAGCTGTGCCAAATAAACTTGTCGTGATTGGACAAGAAAAAGCTCCCTTGCCCCCATGAGCCTGGCTCCTCTTATCTATAATATCTCTAAGTGCATTCATCTCTTCAAATGCGGCCGCATCAAGCCTTTCGAGTTTTTTATCATGGCAACTTTGAGCAAAGTTTATAATATCCTTTGCTGTATTTCTAAGTGAGAGCATGATATCACGAAACTCAAAATACTCATAATCATAAGCACGCAGCAGAAGTCGGACGTACTCATAACTCCTTCTCAATCGCTCTGATAATAAAAAAAATCGCCTTAATTCTTCAGTACGCTCTGCAACAAAAGAACCTGTGTTTACTTCACGGCGCTTTTCAAAACTATCTTCTTTATAGGCTAGTTTCACATGATCACGAAGTATATTCTGGTAAATCTCAAGAAGTTGCATTCTCCATTCTTTCGAATAAATAGACGCAGCGGTGTAACTGATGCCTTGTACAGGCAGCTCTAGTGGTGACAAGCCACTGGTCGGCTCTGCGAGATGCGGCATTCCAACAAGTTGGCCCTCAAAAACTGGCAGCGTAAAGCGCGCAGCATCATCGTTGGCAGATGTACTAGAGTCGGGTTTAGCCATTTGCGCATAATCATCGTTTGTCAATAACCCGATCAGGTGCAGCGTGGATAAAGATACCGCAAGACACTGAGCGATGCATGTAAACTTGGTCGCGCAACGCATGGGGTAAAAATTTATTCATTGCTTGTAGCCAGCGTCAGATAAGGGGTATTAATTACATGCTAGATTGAACAGAGACTGCATTTATCCAATGAGAATTTGATTGATTCAGCCCCTTTGATTTTGCGCTGGATATTTGTAGTATCGCCACGCGGTTCCGCGGCAGACCGCGCCAGCGCTGAGCAGATAAAACGCAGAGCCGCAACAATGATGGGTGCAGACGATAGAAGACCGGTTGCATGTCTTCGCTGATTCCAGCCTCGTATCGGTGGTGGTTCAACAGGCTATGGAAAACTACCCAGTGTGAACAGAAAGGCCAGCTCGTATCTAAAAGATGTGCTCTCGAGTGCTTTTCTGAGCACGGTTATTCGGACGTATGCTTTGGCAGATTTATGAATTCTGATTTTGCGTATACAATATGTGTGGAGCTTCGTAACCGCATCATCTCGTGTATCGATGCAAAGGATAGCCTCATATGCCACTTAAAGTCAATGAATTTAACGTAAGCAATGCAACTAAATAAATCGCAGACTATTACTGGCTATCTGCTATAACACGGAACGTGCGGTGCCGACAGGCTGTTCCGCGCAACACTGCGAACGTGCGGAAATTTTTCAGGAATTTACAAAACCTACCGACCCCTAGCATGCTGTTCATCGATTTTATCCTGGTACTGCTGACCGCATGCTGCAGTCCCCATATTGCTGAACCCAGCGCGGGCGTTCTTCTTTGTGCCGACATATCCGCGTACACGACATTCGGCTTAGAAAGCTCCTGCGATATAAATACGCTTGAGGTAGTCCTGCTGGAGCCTGTGTGCCGAAATTGCCTGTCCTTTGTTCCGCCTGCAAGGCCCGTGGAATTCATCGAGGCGGAGCTGCGAGGCATGGCGCCCCTGACCCGCGAATTTTTTGTGGTTACAGCGGTTCTCAAAGCTGATGATCCCCGCATGCCGCTCGACCTGCTTATGACCGGATCCGGATATGCGCGCCACTATCTGCTCGCCAAGCTGTTCTCGCCGCTTTACACGGAGCATCTTAAGAATCGCTGGGTGCTTCAGGCGAACAACCCATACACGCACGATTTCATGGGGTTGGTCAGCGCAGAAAAGCACAGGGAAAAGCTGCAACAAGTCAGACAAATATTATTTGAAAGAGCTTATAGCGTTCTTCCGCTTACTTTCTTGCAGTATGCTAAGGCTGTGCACGGTGAGAACGACAGCTTTGACTATGCGATTTATACACTAGCAAAGGAACGCCATAGCCAATTTTTTAACGGAGACATTACACGGATGTTGTTTCATTGGTTACATTGCGATTCACACACCCTGCACTGGATCATATTTGTGCGAGAATACCTCAAGATGGTGCTTTTGCCCGGCTACCTGTCAGACCACAGGCAGCGTTTCATAAAGAAGGAAATAGTCGAGTTTGTGGCGAGCAAAGATGATGAAATGTACCTAGAGCTGCTCAAGTCATTCAGAATGACCCGCTCCATCAGGGCGCACGTCGGGAAGCATGTGGAAAAGTATGCTGCGAAGCGTGTGGATGGGCCAGGAGTGTACGATATCAGCCCGCACTTTATGTACAACTATTACAGAATCCTCCACATTTCTTCTAACGGCGCATTCGATATGGCTTCTACGATCTTTTGGCCGAAGTTTCTGGGCAGCCCAGCCACGTTTATCAGAACAAAGGGCGTCTGGAGCGAGGATCGCGCCCACTTCAATAAGATCGGGCGCGTGTGGCTGCACACGTTCTTCAACACGTTAGCAGAAAAGGACTCCTTGGCGGGGATGAACCGGAGTACTGCCATGTTCAAGTATGTGGGGATGTTAGAATTCGGCACATTCATAGAGATTACGACGATTATCACCAGTAACTCCTGTGAAGCATTATGGGACTACATGGTTGGGTTTCTCGATAAGGATTCCAGGAAAGCCTACCTGTCCGGCGCACGGGCCATGCTAGGCAACAGCGATGAGCAATCAAGACTCGAGAGACAGCTGGAACGGACAGTAGAGCGGATTACGTTCCTCGACAACCTAGCAGTAGGTGGGGATAGCAAAACGCAGTTTCTTTTGGAGCTCCATCTAAAGCAGCAAAAAATGTGCAGCAGACCACACACAGGTCAGGAAGCACCAGAAGACACCGGGGCCTGCGCTCCCAAGCGCCTACGCGAGAACGCTCCGAATATTAGAAGTGCGCTGCAGCATTGATAGAGAAACTAAATTATTACACGTTTAAGCAACTGTTCGCGATTTTATGATTTGGTATTTTAGACATATTGACAGTACCGCTCCTCGACGCCACGGGGCAAGCTGATGGCGCCGTGTCTTAATGTCGCAACATGATTCGCCAAAACAAAAACACGCGCGGCTGCTAGCGTGTCGGATCCAAAAGAACACATGCTCGAATATAACGGCTCTAATCTAATACGGGTTTAATAATACACCTCAGAAACATGGACATTGGTCTCCCTGCGCAGCATCTCGCCGTACAGATTGCACGGGCTGCCGACGATCCGCAGGCGCTGCAGCGTACGGGCGAGGTCCACCAGGAACAGGTTCCCGTTCATGTCGACGTAGGGACAGGCGCTCAGATCGAGGGTGACCTCCTGCGCGTCGGGCGGCAGATCGAGCTTAAGCCGGCTGAGCGTCATGAAGCACAGCACGTAGTCGACACGCACGACGCCGAGCGAGGCCGGCGCGGGCACCGCCTTGCAGCCGAGCATGCTGCTGTAGTAGCGGAGCGCGATGATGGCGGCGATGGCCGACACGATCGCAAAGCCGGCGGCGAAGCTCACGCACTGGCAGAACACCACGCCGAGCGTGATGATGCCGAAGTCCGAGCTCGAAAGCGTCCCGCGGATGCGGACGTAGTAGCTGTAGATGAAGGAGAACCCGAGGTAGCTCAGGATGATCGACGACAGAATGGCGGGGATGTAGTCCCTGAAGTACGGCGCGCCGAGGGCGAGCACTATCGGCACCAGCGTGCCGAGGCACGAGGCGAAGTGGCACCGGGCGCCCGACTTGTAGAACAGGATGGAGGTCGAGCTCACGAAATAGGAAGGGAAGCCCGTGAAGGCCGTCAGCAGGTTCGCGATGCCCTGCGTGCGCCACTCGCGGTTCAGATCCACGGGCGTCTTCGTGAAGAACGCGTACGGGACGACGTTGGTGTTGATGTGGATGAGATTGAACAGCACAAGCGAAAGGATGTTGCTGATGTTCCGCAGCACGCACTGGTAGCTGATGGAGGCGCCCTTGAAGAGCGACAGAATGTGCCAGAACTTCAGATCGGCGCTCTCGCCGAAGTCCACAATGTAGCCCGCCTCGCGGAGCTTCGCGCTGGGCATGCCGAGGACGAGCCGGAAGATCACGTTGAACGCCGTGGTGATCAGCGCGGCAGCGAGCGGGATGAGGAATGCGAAGTCGGGGAACCTAAACTCCGTGCACAGCAGCACGAAGCCCGCGGCGAGCGAAATGCCGAGGAGCGCGAGGCTGGCCGTGCTGGGCAGATCGCTCAGATAGTCGCCGACGGCGTCTCTGAGAATGCTGATGCCGATCGACGTCATCACGCTGAAGACCGCGAGGAACGGCAGATCCTTGAAGTAGTCGCCGAGCCCGTAGAGGTACGGAATGAAGGACAGCATCGCGAAGATGAACGTGGAAATGCCCACGCACAGCAGCACGTTCGCGTAGAAGTCCGCGGGGCTGACCGGGCCCTTGTCGGTCTTCAGCGTGCTGTAGCAGGCAGCGGCGATCTGGCGGGAGATGAGCGCCGCCTCGAACACGATGCTCGCCGCAATGCCCGTCCTGATGCTGCTGCAGAAGGCGTAGACGACCTGCGCGAAGTACGTGGTGAGCAGGAAGACCGTTGAGGAGAGGAACGTGGTCGACGGCGCGTCCTCGCCCCCGTCCCACGAGAAAAGCCGCAGCCCGATCGAAAAGTAGTCTATGGAGACGAACACGAGCAGCGAGAGGAAGCTCGTCAGCAAGTTCAGCAGACTGCTCGACTGCTTCGCCGCGCCCATATGGGCTGCGCTCGGATTAACAGTTTTAGCAAAAATTTTAGCGGCCAGAAAGGAGCAGACGGTGAATGTCTGTACGCACTCGGGATGTAGCGCCTGTACACACTCGGGGTGTAGCGCCTGTACGCACTCGGGGTGTAGCGCCTGTACACACTCGGGGTGTAGCGCCTGTACATACTCGGGGTGCAGGCAGCTCTAAAAAACGCAAATCCTCGACACTTACAAAATAGAGAATAAAAAGACAGTGCAACGTGTTTTAATAACTCCACGCTCTCAGAACGGCTTGGGCCCCTTTTTGTCCGGCATCGGGCTCGAGTTGTTAAAGGAGAGGTTGTTGAAGAAGTTGCAGCCGTCTTCTTGGAACAGCTTCTTCACGTCGACCATCTTCGGCTGGCTGGCGGTCTGGCTCTTCGCCGCCACAGGCTTCGTCTCCTTTTTAGGCTTCTTGGCGGGCGCGGCGGCGCTGCTGCTCGGCGCCTTCTTGCCAGTGCTGAAAATATCCGGCAGTTCGCGCTGCGGCTGAATCACATCAGCGGCGCTGACGACGGCCTCCCGCGGCCCCTGCTTCTTCATCCGCTCCACCTGGTCGGTCAGCCTCTCTATCACCTTCTCCTTGCTGGCAAGCGAGTCCTGGAGCAGGGAGATGGTGTCCCGCTGCCGCTCGGCCAGTGCGTTCGCGCTCTCCGCATCAGCCCTGTACCTCTGCAGCGACGCAACCTCGTTCTGCAGCTCGGCTATCTCCATCTTGAGCGCGCCGGGGTCGGTGCCGCCCTGCTTGTTCCTCATCCTGGCCACATCGCTGTCCAGCTTCTTCTCCCGCGCTCTGCTCTTCTCGAGCTCGGCCTCCAGCTTCCCGAGACTGGCCCGGTAGTCGCTCTGGATCTGCGCCAGATCCCTCACCGCGCTCAGGATCTTGCCCTGGGTATCTGCGATGTCAGCGAGCGCAGCATCGCCATCGAGCACCGGTACAGCGCCCTTCTTGGCCTTCCCGTCCTTCCCTTGCAGCGCGGTGTTACGCTTCACGAGCTCATCCCGCACCTTCTTCAGCGCGGCGCACTCCTCGGCCTGGGCCTCCAGCTTCAGCCTGGCGGCCGCGAGCTCCTCGCCCTTCTCTCTGAGCGCGTCCTCGAGTGCCTTCATCTGCTTCAGATCCTCGCCATGCGGCGCTCCGTCCCCGATAGAGTCGTCGGAATGCGATTCTCTGTTGGCTGCTTCTGCAGTGAGCCGCGCTATCTCCCCGTGCAGGCCGTCCATCTGTTTGGCGTGGTTCTTGAACGCCATCGCGATGTACTCCTGCTCCAGCGTGCGTGTTCTATTGGCAGCGATGCTGAGCTCGTCCATCGGGGGCCCCTCAAAATGCCTTAAGGATGCCGAGTCATAAAAATTTGGAGGCATTTGTTAGCTGGGCGGGAAATGGTGCAGTGAAGCGGCCGGGCGTACCAGTGCTTGTGGGTGAACTGTAAAAGGAGCATGACATTCTATGCAAACTGACTTGGCAGCTCATTTGCCCATGGACCACAGTTCCAATCAACAACTCACTAGGATGCCATTATCATAGCAATCCATCCATCTATCGATTGTATCGTAGATAAAACTCAAAGAAGCACTATTCGATACACCAACAGATACCATGATACCATTTCCTCAAGCAATGACAATAAAAATCTATACTGATTAATTTATTCATACCAAAAGCGGCAGCAAACATTGCTACGCCCAGACCTACTCCAGCTGCAGCCTTTTCCTGGACTCCTCCAGCTCTTTGATCTTCCTCGCACGCGCCTCCTCCTTCAGCGGATTGCTGGGCCTCGCTCCGTGAGCAGCAGCGGAATCAGCAACGATATCCCCGAGCCCCGAGACGCCGCGCTCGGCGCATTTCTTTGCCAGCGCCGGATCGCCGATCATCCTGCACAGACGCGCCATGAGGCCGCTCGTGTCGGCATCGATCTCGTCGAGCCGCAGGAAGGACTGCAGCGCGGCTTCGTAGTTCTTCTTGAGCACGTAGAAGGCACCGAGGTTGTAGTACGCGATGTTTGCCTCACCGACCACCTGCAGAATAGTTTTGATCGCGGCATCCACCCTGCCCTTGAGCGCCAGACAGACGGCGAGCCCGTTGGCCGCGTAAAAAGAGCGAGAGAACCTGCGGTATATCTTGATGGCCTCATTCAGCGGCTGCCCGCCCTCTTTTGCGCTCTCTTCTCTATTGAAAACACCAGCGAGCTTTACGTGTTCGGTGATGTGCAGCGAGGCCAGGCACAGCGCAGAGAAGAGATGCGCATCATCGATGAAGCTGCCGTCTGCCTTCTTTTTCCTGCCGGCATCGGCAGCGCTGCCCTTCAGCCTATCAATGAACAGCTCCTTCGCCTCATCGAGCGCGCCCTGCATGTACAGGTTGTAGCCGCGGAGCATCGGATCGGCCACCGCGGTGTCTTTCTCCAGTAAGGCGAGCTGGAGGCCCGCCTCCTTTGTACCGATGCTACGCAGCAGATCGGCATCCCGGGCCAGCACGCCCACGTTGTATCGCAGGTACTCATCGTATTTGCTGTCGCAGCTGCTCCTCGCCCTCCCGAGCAGCTCCAGCTTCTTCTCCTGGCTGCCGCACAGAAGCGCAAGGTTGTTCAGCAGCGCCTCGCGGTCGAACACGCCGGCCAGGCCGCTCTCATCGTCCGCTGCTCCATCGCTGCTCGTAAGCCGCTCCAGGAAGCCCACGCTGTCGGCATCGCCATTGTTTACCTTTATGATGCTCACGCAGATCCGCCGGACCTGCTCGGAGCAGTTGTCCAGCACCACATCGTACACGCCGTTCTTGATGCTGAGCAGCGCCGTGTAGTCGCATATCGCCGTGCTCCGCGTCTCTGCACGCACGGGCGCCTTCGCAATCCTCTTTAGGTTAAACTCAGCGGGGAGGTACGCATCGTCGCGCGAGAGCGCCAGCTTGTAGGCATCCGCGGCCGCCTCGAGGTCCTTCTGCAGATGGTGCACCGTACCGACCAGATAGTAGATCTCGGCGATCTCGGGGTGGGCGCGGCGGAGCTCCTCCAGGAGAGCCAGGCAGCGTGCATAGCGCTCCTTCGCATCCTCCCCAGGTAACACATCCTCAATCATCTTCCGCACGGTCGTGAGCTGCACATCGACGTTGGACTCGTTCGCGTACGTGCTGCTCTTCCCGATCCTGTATAGAAAATCAGCGGTGGGCGCGTACGGCGCAAGGCTCTCGGCCGAGCAGCGCTCCCACTCGGACGCATCGGCGAAGCAGCGCACACGCGGATCGTCGATGCAGGAGATGCCACCCGTCTGGCCCAGCTTGATCCGGCAGATGTCGATGCCCAGCTTGTACTGCACCTTGCTGAAGGAAAAGAGCGCGTCCTCGTAGTGCGTCTTGCGGTAGAGGTAAAAGCCCTTCAGGAGATCAAGGCGCCGGTCCTGGGTGTCGTCGAGCGCATAGAAGTCCGACTCCTTCGCGGTGTTGTGGTGCACCGCGAGCCCGAGGGCGCGGATCCTAATCTCTGTCACCGTGCTGTCCGGCGCGGACTCGCGCTCTGCTCTGCGCAGCGCAATACCGAGAATTTTCTGCGCAGCCTCGCGGTCGAACCGGTACAGGTGGGCAAGCGCGAGCAGCTCGCGCACGGGCACCGCGGACTGGTCAAGGGAGGCCAGAATTTGGCTGAACTCGGGGCCCTGCGGCAGGCTCTGGGGGCTGAACGTGCATGCCTTGCCAGCAAGCGTGAGAGTAAGCATGGGTAAATTTTTCTATCGGCCGGAAATCCGCGTGCTTGCCACCGATACGTTCTAGTCGCTGTCGGATCAGCAATGCACAATAAATTTGTTAGATCAAGTGCAGTCTTTCGGCTTATCGCATGGCGGGAGCTCTGCTGCGGCCGCGTTCCAGTTTCCTGTTTGTATCTTCGTCCCGTGGCGATACACGATAGTGCGCATCGACGCAGCAAGGACAGTCGCTTAGCAAGATGGTGTAGATGCGTGCGCTGCTACTCTACTAGCTCATACCATGATGCTAAGCATCTAAGCACCATGGGCACTCATAATGCACATAACCACTCATACTCATTCTGATACGCCGCACGGCGCGCTTTGTTTGTTTAGTGTGCAGAATTTTTGCAAGATTGCCTGCGTACAGCACCGCAATTACGTGCGCGATGCACTGCAGCCAACGCATCCCAGCAGCTGAGCCGCCAGCAGCACAGCCAGGCTGCATCACCGCATCAGTAATACTCACTGATCCAGCAGTGCACGCCAATTTTTGCATTTTGATTTTTTATATCAGTGCAACCATAACCTAAAAGCGGACGCGCGAGACGCGCCCAGCCAGAGACAGCGGCCGTCTCTGTATCACAGAGTGCGTGCACAGCTGAGACCAGCCTCCAGCTCGCACAGTGCTGCACTTCAGAGTCGCAGCAATTTTTTAGCAGAGCGGTTCGATTTGGCGGGAAACTACGGCACCGCGCGTTTGGCAGTGTGCCGGGCGCTGAAACGCAGAAGAGCGATAGCTGGTAAGTGCGCACATTGCACATGCCACTTTTATAATACTGGGCACCTGTTCAGCGCGACTCAGCACGCTCTTAGCGCACGACCGCCATTCTTCGCTGGCACGCACCGCACCCCGGAGCATCACAAATCTAATTTTCCCGCCTGAAATAATAAATACGCCAAAAAAATTTGACCCTTAATGTCTGCAAATCCCATGAACCCCAAGACCGCTGGTAAGGCTCCTGCCAAGTCCATCCCTCCGACCGACTCCCAGTCCAAGAGGAACAGGCAGAGAAAGCGCTCCACCGCCGCGACCGGCCTGCAGTTCCGCTCTGCGATCAAAAAGTGCCTCAAGGAGACCTCCCCCGATGGCGCCATCAAAATCACCGAGAAGACCCTCTGCGTCCTCTGCGGCATCGCCAACTCCCTCATCGAGGATGTGATCGTGAACACAGCCGAGCTCGCGAAGAAGGTCGACAAGGAGACCCTCGGTGTCGACGATCTGACCACTGCTTTTGAGCTCATGCTGGACGGCGAGCTGAGGAACCTGTGCATTAGAGAAATCAAGTCCACCGTCGCAAAAGCACAGTCCAAGAGCTCCAGGAAATAAATAGTTGTTTACACTTGGCTGTTTGGTGCGCCAC
>JALRLY010000193.1:0-12414 GCA_023647555.1 Pancytospora philotis
GCCTTATCGGCCGCAGCTTCCGGCTGCGCATTTTTGCTGGCAGCCCTGCTTGGCTTCTTGCTCGCAGCGGCCTGTTTGGCCGGCTCGGCCTTGGCCGCCTTCCTGCCGCCCACGGCCGCCGCCCGCCGCGTCCGTTTCACGGTTTTGTCGGGCACAGCTGATTCGGCAGAATGCGAGGACGAGCCCTCCTCGGTCTCCTCCGCGTTACTGTTAGCAGTGGAGATCTTTCCATTGTCCTGCTCCTCATTCTCAGATGTATCCTGCTGCGCGACCGCCGGAGAATCAGCTGGGCCGCTGGCAGAAGCGTCTTCCTTCGTCTCTTCCTTGGTGCTTTCCACAGCGGTAATATTCTTATCGCTGGCTTTGGGCTTTCTGGGACTCTGGGGCGGCTTGGCTACCTTTTGCTTTTTGGCAGGGCTGGGAACGTCCTCCTCTGCGGGGTTTTCGACAGACCCGCCTCTCTTTCTGCCAGCCTTCTCTGCAACATCAGCAGGTTCGGCGGGCGTGTTGCTCTTTGCCTCCATTGCCGTTTTAACATTGTCGGCGATGATGCTGACCAGGTTGGAATCGTTCAGACACTCGCTCACGGCCTTGTTGATGTTTTCGCCGACCTCGTTCTGCACCATTTCGTTGAACTCCTCCCGCATCTCCTCCTTGATCGTGTCCTTGACGGAGTTCTCCACTCGGTCTATCTGAGCCTCCGCAGGGGCCGGCGCCTCGCCTTGCTCCTCGATGCTCTGCTTGGCGTTCTCCAGCAAGCTCCGCTCAAGCACGAGCTGCCCGAGGTCCTTGTCGGGCTCCTCGCGCTTCACGCTGATGTCGGCACAGCCGTTGATCGCGTTGCTTATGCTCTCGCCCACCTCCTCGATCTTGTCCTCGAGGGCCAGTCCGATCAGCTCGCTGACAGGCTCAGCGAGCTGCTGCTCATCCGCCACTGGCTTGCCTACGCCGCCCTCGTTCAGCTTGCGCTTTTTGGGCGAGCGCGCAGGTGCTGGCGCGGCCTCCATCGCTGAGACCGCCCCGATGTGCTTGTTGTATGCGGACTGCGCCATCCTTGCGCTGCTCTTCGCCATGTCGTCGAAGAGCGTGGGCCGCGGGATGCTGGCGCGGTCCACCTTCTCCACGTTGCACTCGCAGTGGTTGATCGCAAAGAACGGGATCGCGCGCTGTGCCTTCTGGCCCTCTGCGCGGAGGCGCTCCTCGTGCTGGCCGGACGCCGCCAGGCTGTCGTACATGCCGAACACGTAGCTGTGGATCTTGATGACCGACTCGTTCGTCACGGGCACGGTGCGGCCCGGCTCGATCTCCATCCCGTCCACGAACACGGAGTCGCCGATCGCATACACGCTGCCCCTGAAGTCCACCCTGATGTGCTCCCAGTCGAGCGAGGGGATGGTCAGTTGTATGTTGGCCAGGTTCCCCGAGCCCAGCGTGATCTGGTCTGCGCTCGAGCGGTATGTGCGCACCTTGTCGCTCGTCTGGTCGTAGATGCTGAATATTCTGTCCATGGAGGGGCTCGGCCCGTCGGTGGCCAAACAATTTGCTGACAGGGACTGTGCGGAATTTGAATATTGCCACGTAGCTGTAGCCTTATGGCGGCGTTGCTATAAGCAGCCATACATAATCGCTGCGGATAGCTCAAAGAACTGCCAAGCTGTTAAAGGAAAAGCAGTATTTCTGAGCGCGTTACAAAGAGAACAGAATCTAACAATCACAGCTTAGTAAGGAAAGAGAACGTAAGATATAAAAACGAACGTATTTATTGTTTGGCACCAGACAGCTTCGCGGCGACGGCGGCCTTCCTCTGCTCCAGAGTGAGTCTCTGCACAACAGCGTTGAAGTGCTTGGCATCGGCCTTGCGCTCCTTGGGCGCGGGCGTCGGGTCAGCGACGATGGCCTTCAGACAGGCATCGAGCTTGCCCTCAATGTCCTCGGGCTTGATGCCCTTGGCAATGTAGCCGCTGAACTGCCTGTTGTAGGCGTCGGAGTCCTCGCTCTGCAGCTTCTGCATGTAAGAAACGACGGACTTGAGGTAGATTCTGTCCCTGAGCGCCTTGGCGTTGAGTCCCTTCTCCTCGGTGTAGCCGAAGAAGCGCTTCTCGGAGTGCGGGACGTGGAGACCGGAGTCGGAGGCGCCCTTGCAGGCGGCGAACACGTTGGCACCGGTGGAGGAGCGGGCCAGACCAATGTCAAGGAAGACCTTGTAGGCACGGCGCTCGCCCTCGATGTCCTCGGTAAGCTGGTACTCGCCCACGTTGGTCTGGGGCTCGTAGATCTTGTCGAGGTCGTTGTTGACCAGCGCACGGCGGCCGCAGAGCAGACCGGTGGCGTAGGCCGCGAAGTAGTTGGTGAGACCGAAGTCGACGCCGTAGCGCTTCAGCTCGCTGGAGTCGGCGTACGCCACAACGCGGTCACCGTCCATGTAGGCCTTGATGACAGCGCAGATGACCTTGGTGTTGGTGATGCGGACAACGAGGCGCGACTTGACGGCACCGATCTTGGTGCAGTCCTGTCTGAGCATGTTGGTGCGGTGCTTGTAGTCGGTCTTGCCCTCTCTCCGTCTTCTTCTCTTCACCTCGAAGTTGCACTGGTAGGATCTGGTCAGTTTCCTGTCGGTCATTCGTGGGGTGCGCGCGCAGAAAATTTACAAATTTTGCAAAAATTTTAGTAACAGCGGTACGCGGATGCGGGTGGGCAGAAGGATATGGGGCATTGGGACGGGATCCGATGTGTTTGTAGGAATATCTTGTAAGTGGAGCTATTCCAGTGCTTAAAGACTTCTAAATTTTTACGCTCTTTTCCAGCTTTATTTGTTGAATGGCAGTTCTATAAACGATAGTAAAACAGCACAGTTAAAGCGGTCAAATCAAAACACAGCATAAGGGAACAAGAAGCTATAACTAAAGAATTTACCGCTGTATTTAACTGCTCTTTCATGCTTGATTCAGCAGCTCTGTAGTACAATCTAGCAGTGCCCGCGCATCGACTTACCTGTGGTGCTTCCATGGTAATGCAATGACTAAGGCACGTAGGAGAGTGCGCCGTCGCACAGCTCGAGAAAGCCCTTCTCCACCAGCCTTTCTATCCCACCTGCTATGTCATCGGGCAGGATGACCAGCCCGTGCACCGCCATGCTCTGTACAGGCAGCCCCTCCTCCACCTCCGCAATCTCAGCTTTCTTGAGCCGCTTCATAAACTTGCTTATCAGTGATTCCACCACTGCGCGCTTCTGGGCGGCGAGGTTCGGCGCATCGCGCGCGACGCTGGCCAGATCGGGCGCCTCGTACAGATTAATAGCCTTTTGCGAATCTTGCCTATTGAGCAGCCTGACCATTTCTCCCTCGATGCTCACAAACCCGTGGGCTGCAAGCCTCTCCAATTTCCCCTCCCCTTCCAGTTTAAGCTCTGCTGCTTTTATGCGCCCGCCGTGCTTGGCGAGCACGAACAGCGCATTGAAGAGATCGCCGTTCATTCTGTAGGTGGTTCCGTTCATCTCGAATACCGCGGCTGAGAGGGAGTGGTTGACGTCGAGGCGCTCACGGTGGCCCAGCGGATGGCGCTGCACCGCGTAGTCCACGTAGCGCTGGATGTCCGGATCGAGCACGGTGCTGTCCCTGCCGATCCGCCAGAAGCCTGACGTGTGCACGAAGAGCCGCGCGATTACGCACTCGCGGTCGAAAAGACTGCGGTGCTCGGTGCCCATCAACAGCGTACTGGGCCCGTCCCTGTGACCTTCCCTGAAGATAGTCCCATGGTAGCTCGTGTACGTTTTGATGCTGCTGGCGATCTTCGATACGGCGCCGGGCCCGCAGGCAGCAGCCAGCCGCTGTGCGATGTGGTCCTCGACGGGGGCGCACCCGCCTCTGATCAGCCGCGCCTGGCACGAGGTGAGGTAGTGGCCCAGCACGGCCTCGGTGCCCACAATGACCAGGTAGTCCACCAGGTCGTCCAGCTTTTTGACGCCCGGGCACTGTGCAACATCTACGATGCCGTCTCTCAATCCCTTCTCGTATTCCAACGCACCCACCGCTGCATCAAAACGCCCGAGCAGCTCCTTCACCAGGCTGAGCTGGTCGGCCTCTCCCCTGTCTACAAAGTTCTCGCTTACGATCTTCTTGTACTCGGCCTCGTAGCCGGTCATTTTGCTGGCCGCGATCTGCTCTTTGAAAAACACGAAACTGCTAAACAGGCCCGCGAAATCGCTGCTCGCCGCGAGGCGCCCTGCCACCATCTCCGTGTATGCCTGTTTAAACTGCTGGCGCACGCCCTCGTCCATCACAGAGACCACCTTGTATGCGTGCTTGAACGCCCCGCCGGTCGCTGCGAGCTGTATGGTGTATGCCACGGCCTCGGCGGCCCGGCTCTCTATGCGGCTTACGATATCCCGCACAAGCGGCCGCTCGCCGATGATGCTCGTCGCGTAGTACATCTCCAGATACACCTTCTTGAGCAGCTTGCGGATGTCGGAGGAGAAGCTGGTGTTGGCCGCGTACTCGCCGATGTACGTGCGGTAGAAGGCCACGAGCTTGCTCTCCTGGCCCACGATCCGCAGCGTGTCGAGGTAGAAGCGCACGACCGTCCGGAGGGCGCTGCAGTCCTGCTTGAAGAGCCGGCGCGAGGTTTCGAACTCCAGAAAGATGAGCCCGAGCAGGTTCTCCTCGATGCGGCTGACGTAGTTGTGGTAAATGCACGCGTAGAACAGATCGCCGATGGACTGCGTGGCCTCGCCGCGGTACACAGACGCCCGCACGAAAAAGCGGTCGATGTAGCTGTAGATGCGCTCGAGCTGCACGGCGGTCTGGCGGAAGCCGACGGCCTGCGCGGAGAACTCTGCGATGGATGCCCGGAACACGAGGTTGGACGTGTACTCCGCCACCTTCCGCTTCACTATCCTGTAGATCTCCTCGCCTTTGATCTGGTATGTGCCGGTGCTTTCCGAGCAGTGGCTGTACACCAGATCGTACGTGGCCATGTAGGCGGCGCGCGTAACGGAAAGCGGTGCCGCGAGTGTTGCCTCGAGCGCCTCTTCCAGGGCTCTGCACTCCGCATCCTGCAGCATGGGTGTTTCGGATCGCGTATTTTTAAATGAGGATGGCTGGCCGATGCTGTGTGAGGTGTAGGTGTGGAACTTGCATGCGTGGATGTGCAAGAAGTGGTAGATTAAAAGCAGCATTCGTTATTGTGTGATACTGTCGATGATTGTGCAAATCGTGTTTACAGCCCGCATGGGCTCTAGCCTGTTTGCGTTGTGTTTCATCACCCGTCTGAAACAACGCAGTGCTGGTCATTGAGAGCTCAAGTCTTATGCACGAATTTAACATTGTAAGTAAAATTTAATCCGCTGTTCTATTTTACGCTACAATTTGCATGTGCATTGCATCTTTACGCCTTTCCGGCTCGATGTATCAGACAATCCCGTTTCTCCGATGCGTATCTCCAAGCGCAAATTTTACCCACACGATGCCAGCGGTGATCGACGCCAACTACTTCATCGACAAGGAGCTGCCGATCGGCGGCATTAAGCACGCGTACATCACGCCATCGGTGGAGCGGGAGCTCAAGGACAGAGATACAGCAGACTACTACAGCTTCTTCAGCTTTGCGATCGAGGTGCGCGAGCCCAAGCCGCAGTACGTCGCTGAGGTCCTGGAGGCCGTGGCGCCCAAGCACTACCGGCTGAGCGCGGCCGACGTGGATGTGGTCGCGCTGGTGCTCGAGCTGGCGGACGAGCAGGGCCAGGAGTGGATCGGCGAGGAGACCGAGGGGGCGGCCGAGGAGCTGATCTGCCTCACGAAGGACAACGGCGTGAAGGCCGCGCTCAGCCTCTTCAATCTGTACGACGACCCGGAGTTCATCGACCGGCGCTACCGCTTCCGCTGCTTCGCGTGCTACGCGATGTTCGACAGCGAGATGGACTTCTGCCGGGACTGCGGGCACGGGACCGTCACGAGGGTCTCCGTCGTCGGGGAGGGCGAGAACGAGCGCGTGCTACTTTCCAAGCACTTCAAGCACCGGCCGCGCGTTCTGAAGGACGGACGGGGCGGCGTTCTGGTGTGCGGGGGCCAGCGCGAATACGAGCAGCACCGGAAGCGGATGGAGCACAGGCGGTAGCGTGCTGTCATAGATTAATGCTAGCTGTTGAGTTTAGAAGGCTGCTCAAATCATCAGTAAATGTGGTATACTTTACTTTGCATGGCATGCTTTGGTTGCATTTACTATATGCGTGTTTATTGAGGCATTGCCCTTGTAGAAAGTCTTTGAAAAGCAAAAGCCGCGCAACAGGTGATAAATTTTAAAAAAAATTACCCATATTAATGCTGCCCGTTGCACTGTACCGGCTCTTTCCGCTTATTATCGCTGGGGTGGCGGCCATGGCCAAGAAGACGTCTGCTGTGCCAGCGAGCACGGAAATATCATATCCGGATATCAGCCCGTTCCGGGGTGAGCTCCACGGACATAGACAAGGAACCAATGTGCTGAGGTGCCTCTACCAACGAAGCGTCTATCATTCTGAGGAAAGTGCTAGCTCACTGAAGCAGTACTCCGATATAAAGTGGAACACGAAATGCAAAAACATGATATACTGGGTAGTCGTTCATATTTTGCGGCAGGATAGCCCAGTTGATTTTGTCCATAAGTTCGTTGGCCGTGCCCGGCTTGCTGAATGCCGCATGCTTGCGCTGATTCTTGATATTCTCAAGCAAGCAAAGCTGGAAACGGCCTACGAGGGATTAGTGCCTGCTATGGTGATGAACCGCGCCGAAATTGAGAAGTTTCAGGAGAATGCACGCAGCGTGCTGACCAAAGTGAGAGATGCTTTAGATGAAATAATAAAAGCAACATGCATGCAGAGCGCAGAGGATTTCTTCGCCGACTATCATCCAGACAGAACTTCGAGCGATATCCTTGCGTACCTCTCGCTCAGATGCGAGCGCGACGCATGCATGTTACGCGACGAGCTTCCTCTGATTCTAAATGCACTGTGTGCAAGAGCGGAAGCGATCAGCAGTACAGAGCATGTCGAATTACATAGCTGGAACGCACAAAGCAAAGTGATTGTTTCTGTAATAACGGAGAAAAATACACTGATCAAGTTCGTTCACCGCCTTTTAAGTTTCCAGTTTGAAGCAGCGCCAAATGATCCCGTGATACTTCAATTAGCGCTCAGCTGCATGGCATTCCAGTATAACCGGTGCTATATCGAATTACTGACAGCCAACAAGATCGGGAATAACAGCATGGATGCGATTATGAAGTACATATGCGTCACTGGCGCCAAGGATGTGGACTCGCATTTTGTGTGCGAGTTTTTTGCTGCTTTGAGGAAGATGCGCAGAATCACACAAGAACAAGAGGTCGATTATTTAATTCGTTATTACTGCAACAACAGCCCGAATGAATCAGGCTGCTTGCCCCCGACAATGACCGTTTGATGATGCTGTGAAATGAGCGTTTAGTAGTTTGATTATTCGTTCTATCTGAGCGTGTGCAACGCTATCAGCCGGGCAGCTGTTTCACAATAGCAGAAGTATGTTAAAAATATGAATCAGAACACTATGGCCACGAGCCATAGTTTATTTCAAAAGTGCGATAGGTGGTGCTCTGGTATCAGGCTCTGGCGCCAGTCGCACTTCGCTCGAATAAGATGCAGAATAACATAGCCCAGCACTCCTGTTATAGCTACGGATAAGCCATATCAGCTGTGTAGTTTTAGGGCTAATCTATGCTCTTGCGCGACGAGTAATAACTAGATTAAATATGGAAGCAATAGTGTTTACTGATAGTTGGTATGCGGGCGACCGCTGCAACTGTCTGCTGAATTGCAATTATATTTTGAAGAATAATATTAGACCTAAATGTATGAGTTAGAAGTACTCAAATACCTCATTGTACCTATTTAAGATTGAGATGAATAAGTATTCATATTTTACAAAAAATTATTTGAGAACAGATGTGATACCCACTTTGTTTTCACCGCTAGAAGTGGTAACAATAGGGGTAATTTATTGAAATAATAAATGTTGGGATATATCAGTCTTTGAGCAGCGATAGCCGCTCAACTGGTGATAAATTTCGAAAAAAATTTACCCATATTAATGCTGCCCGTTGCATTGTACCGGCTCTTACCGTTTATTATTATCGCTGGGGTGGCGGCCATGGCCAAGAAGAGGACTGTGTTGCCAGCGAGCACGGAAATATCATATCCGGATATCAGCCCGTTCCGAGGAGAGCTCCGCGGGTATAGGCAGGTAGCCAGTGTGCTAAGGCGCCTCTATCAACGAAGCGTCTATCATTCTGAGGAGAGTGCTGGCTCACTGAAGCAGTACTGCGATATAAAAAGGAGCACAAAATGCAAAAACATGCTATACTGGGTGGTCATCAATATGTTTCAGCAGGACGACCCGGTTGATTTTGTCCGTAAGTTCGTCGGGAATACTCGGCTTGCCGAATGCCGCATGCTTGCGCTGATTCTTGATAAACTTAAGCCAGCAGAGCTGGCAACAGCCCACAAAGAATTGGTGCCTGCTATGGCGATGAACTGTGCCGAAATCGAAAAGTTGCAGGCCAGTGTATGCACCAAGCTGACCGAAGTGAGAGATGCTTTAGATGAAATAATAAAAGCAGCACGCACGCAGAGCCCGGAGGATTTCTTCGCTGACTATCATCCAGACAGAACTTCGAGCGATGTTTTTGCGTACCTCTCGCTCCGATGCGAGCGCGACGCATGCTTGCTACGCGACGAGCTTCCTCTGATTCTAAATGCGCTTTGTGCAAGAGCTGAAGCGATTAGCAGTACAGAGAATGCCGACTCGCTCAGCTGGAACGCACATGGCCAAATACTGGTTTATGGAACAAAGGAGGGGAATACACTGATCAAGTTCATTCACCGCCTTTTAAGCCTCCAGTTTGAAGCAGCCCCAAATAATCCCGTGATACTTCAATTAGCACTCAGCTGGATGACATCTCAGTATAACCGGTGCTTTATCGAATTACTGACAGCCCACAAGTTCGAGGGAGGCACCATGGCCGAAGTCACAAAATACATATGCGTCAGCAACGCCAAGGATGTGGACTCACGTTTTGTATGCGAGTTTTTTGCTACCCTTAGGAAGATGCGCAGAATCACACAAGAACAAGAGGTTGACTATTTGATTCGTTATTACTGCAACAGCAGCCCGAATGAATCGAACTTTTTGTCAGCGACAATGACTATTTGATGATGCTGTGAAATGAGCGTTTGGTAGTTTGATTATTCGTACAAGCTGAGCATGTGCAACGCTATCAGCTGGGCAGCTGCCGCGCCTCGCTAGGATGAGATGCAGTATAATATGGGCCATGGCACTTTCTCTATGGCCATGGAAAAGTTGTCTCAGCTGCATGATTTATATGGGCCATGCTGCATTTCTAGCGGAGAATAACATCAGATAAATTTACTTGCAATATTATTTGTTAGCGCCTAGTGTAAGAGCAGCAGCTACAGTTGTTTGCTGAAGATTAGTTGTGTTTACCACAAATTCTGCTGTTCCGTTAGTTTATCGGTATAGCTCCTTCGCGAGACTGGTATCGTTGTAGTACGCTTAATAGGCGCCATTCCCGCACGAGCCGGATCTTGTGGTTTAGCTGTCTTGAAAAGGCATAGAACCGTCCGCCTAGATCGGAATGATAGTCGCTGGGCATGCGGGCAGATAAACTACAAGACTCAAAATTTTTAAAATTTTTGCCCATATTAATGTGGCTTGCTGGAGTGTACCGGCCATTTTTATTGCTCATCGCTGCTATTGCTGCTGCTACCAAGATGAAGTCTAGAGCTCCAACGTGCCAAAAGATAACATATGCGGATATCACACCATGCAGGGGCGAGCTCCGCGGTCTGCTATGTGATCCCAATGTGTTGAAGGGCATGTACAAGCGGAGCGTCCTACACGCTGCGGAAATGGCTGGCACATCTGTGCAGCAGTCTAGCATAAAGTGGAGCAGAAAATGCGACAACATGGCATACTGGGTAGTCGTGTATATTTTACGGCAGGCCAACCCGATCGAGTTCGTCCAAGAATTCATTGGATATTCGCGGCTTGCTGAATTCTACATGCTTGTGCAAATCTTTGATAAACTCGATCAAGCAGAACTCGAAACTGCCTATGAGAAACTGAATCCGGCTATGGCGATGAACCAGGCCGAAATAGTGGAGTTCCGGGCAGTAGCACGCACCGAACTGCCCCAGATGAAACAGGACTTGCATGAAATTCTAGATGCGATAGGCACGCAAAGCCCAGGCGATTTCTTGGCCAACCATCATCTGGAGCAAACATCGAGTGATATCATCGCGTACACTTCGCTCAGATGCGAGCGCAGCGGGCGTCCACTGCGGGATGAACTACCTGCAGTTTTGGATGCTATAAGCGCACGAGTGGAGGCACTTAACAGTAGAGAGGATGCTAACACTTTCGATTATGAAGACCTTAGCCCAACGCACCTCCACGAGAGAAATGAAAAAGCAACACTGATCAGGTTTATTCATCGCCTCCTAAGCTTTCATTCTGAGGAGAGTGCAAAAAATCCTGTCATATTTTCGCTGACGCTCGAATGTATGACCTCCCAGTATAGCAGAAGGTTTGTCGAGCTGCTGGCATGCCATCCGATTGAAAATAAGATTATGGATGCTGTTATAAACTACATCTGCGTCAGCAATGCCAAGGATGTGGACGCACGTTTCGCGTGCGATTTCTTTGCCGCTCTAAGGAAGAGCCGCATAATTGGGCTCGCGCACGAGGTCGAGCATCTGATCTGTTATTATCGCAACAGCACCTCGGATGATTCAAGCTTCTTGCTGTCGCTGCAACGCGAGCTTTTTCCGATTCATCGTGCTATGTAACCCTATGCGACATCGTGCGCGGGTTATTGCCTCAAAGCTGCTAAACTATATGGCTGTCTAAACCAGAGCAGTATTACAACAAGCATTATTCATATTGATGATGCAATAACGCATTGTTCGGATCCCACGCACGGTACCAATGGTAACAACACTTTTCTGTGGCCATAGTTGAGTCTTCTTAGCTGTATAGTTTCCATGGGCTATTCTATGCTCTTTTGCAAAAATAATCATTAAATATGAAGGCACTAGTATTTCTGATCATTGGTGTGCGGGCGACCGTTGCAGCTGTTTGCCAAAATACGGCTGTGTTTGCTGTGAAATCCTACTGCTGTGCTGGCCTATCAAGATGGGCGGATCGCATTTCCCCCTTTTGGGCAGTTAGCCCGTGGAACTCATAAAATTTTCAAAATTTTGCCCATATTAATGTGGATCTCCTTGTTGCATCAGCTGTTGCTGGTGTACATCACTGGGTCCACTGCTGCAGCCAAGAATAAGCCAGCTGCACTAAGGACGAGGAGAGTAGTATTTGAGGAAATCAACCCTTTTGTAGGAGCTATCGATGTCTATATGGGCTACAGGGATGCTCTACTCAGACGGATATCCCATCGCTGCATAACCGTCGTGAACAACGAAAATCAGCGATTGCATGGCACTGATGCAAAGTGCGAGAAACATTACAGGGGGCACTCTGCCGCCTTCGTGTGCTACAATATTTTTACAGCTGTTCTGATGCAGGACAAGCCTGTCGACTTCATTCATAAATTTGTGAGGTCGCGGCTGGCCGAATACCACGCGCTCGAGCTGATATTCGACAATCTAACTATAGCTGGGCTTAAAGGAGCTTTCGACAAGCTCTTTCCCGCGTTAAATCGCAATATATTCGCTCGGGTTTGCGTCAAGTACAGCAGCGAGCGCGATGCGATCAGAAAGGCGCTGAAAGCGAAGGTTGCAGACGTGATTGAGCAAGGCGCAGGCGCACTGCTGTACGATTGCAAGGAGGGAAAGGTTCCCAACAAGCCACTCGTGTCTGATGATATTTTGGTCTACTTTTCGCTGCGATGTAAAGGCGGTAAGTCCTTGGTGCCAAGTGAGTTTGAGGCAATACTGGAGGCCATACGCAAGGAAGCAGATATGGGGAAACATTTTGATGACAAGTGTGTCGGAATGGCTCATTTTTTATACAACATTATTGGAACGAACTATAATAAAAATGAATCCGGACTAGCGACGCAGGCGCTGAGCTACATCACATCCAACTATAGCCCGCATCTCATCGAGATGATGACTCAGCAGCATATGCTGCAAGGCATCAGGGCAGACGATCACAATGTAATTAGAACGTCTGCCATGGACAACATCATATACTACACATGCGGCGAAGCCAGTATATGCGAAGAGAATCTGGATCGCGGCGAGAGCATCAGCAACGGCGACCCGCACTTTGTACGCGCCTATCTCGAGGCACAGAGGAAAAACGGGATGATCACCGGGGAGGAAGAGGCTGATTATCTGTATACATTTTACTGCAACAGCGATCAGTC